>JASANA010001658.1:0-67962 GCA_030248095.1 Ptycholaimellus sp. GST1_10 | reverse complement strand
ATTGCCTTGGAAGATGCTCAAGAGGAAGGGGAAACCGCGAAGGCTGGACCACTTGCAGCAGGCCAGGACGAGAATGGCGATGGAGGCAATGAAGTGGAGAATGGCCATGGCCAGATTGCCTTGGAAGATGCTCAAGAGGAAGGGGAAACCGCGAAGGCTGGACCACTTGCAGCAGGCCAGGACGAGAATGGCGATGGAGGCAATGAAGGAATGGAGAATGGCCATGGCCAGATTGCCTTGGAAGATGCTCAAGAGGAAGGGGAAACCGCGAAGGCTGGACCACTTGCAGCAGGCCAGGACGAGAATGGCGATGGAGGCAATGAAGTGGAGAATGGCCATGGCCAGATTGCCTTGGAAGATGCTCAAGAGGAAGGGGAAACCGCGAAGGCTGGACCACTTGCAGCAGGCCAGGACGAGAATGGCGATGGAGGCAATGAAGTGGAGAATGGCCATGGCCAGATTGCCTTGGAAGATGCTCAAGAGGAAGGGGAAACCGCGAAGGCTGGACCACTTGCAGCAGGCCAGGACGAGAATGGCGATGGAGGCAATGAAGTGGAGAATGGCCATGGCCAGATTGCCTTGGAAGATGCTCAAGAGGAAGGGGAAACCGCGAAGGCTGGACCACTTGCAGCAGGCCAGGACGAGAATGGCGATGGAGGCAATGAAGTGGAGAATGGCCATGGCCAGATTGCCTTGGAAGATGCTCAAGAGGAAGGGGAAACCGCGAAGGCTGGACCACTTGCAGCAGGCCAGGACGAGAATGGCGATGGAGGCAATGAAGTGGAGAATGGCCATGGCCAGATTGCCTTGGAAGATGCTCAAGAGGAAGGGGAAACCGCGAAGGCTGGACCACTTGCAGCAGGCCAGGACGAGAATGGCGATGGAGGCAATGAAGTGGAGAATGGCCATGGCCAGATTGCCTTGGAAGATGCTCAAGAGGAAGGGGAAACCGCGAAGGCTGGACCACTTGCAGCAGGCCAGGACGAGAATGGCGATGGAGGCAATGAAGTGGAGAATGGCCATGGCCAGATTGCCTTGGAAGATGCTCAAGAGGAAGGGGAAACCGCGAAGGCTGGACCACTTGCAGCAGGCCAGGACGAGAATGGCGATGGAGGCAATGAAGTGGAGAATGGCCATGGCCAGATTGCCTTGGAAGATGCTCAAGAGGAAGGGGAAACCGCGAAGGCTGGACCACTTGCAGCAGGCCAGGACGAGAATGGCGATGGAGGCAATGAAGTGGAGAATGGCCATGGCCAGATTGCCTTGGAAGATGCTCAAGAGGAAGGGGAAACCGCGAAGGCTGGACCACTTGCAGCAGGCCAGGACGAGAATGGCGATGGAGGCAATGAAGTGGAGAATGGCCATGGCCAGATTGCCTTGGAAGATGCTCAAGAGGAAGGGGAAACCGCGAAGGCTGGACCACTTGCAGCAGGCCAGGACGAGAATGGCGATGGAGGCAATGAAGTGGAGAATGGCCATGGCCAGATTGCCTTGGAAGATGCTCAAGAGGAAGGGGAAACCGCGAAGGCTGGACCACTTGCAGCAGGCCAGGACGAGAATGGCGATGGAGGCAATGAAGTGGAGAATGGCCATGGCCAGATTGCTTTGGAAGATGCTCAAGAGGAAGGGGAAACCGCGAAGGCTGGACCACTTGCAGCAGGCCAGGACGAGAATGGCGATGGAGGCAATGAAGTGGAGAATGGCCATGGCCAGATTGCCTTGGAAGATGCTCAAGAGGAAGGGGAAACCGCGAAGGCTGGACCACTTGCAGCAGGCCAGGACGAGAATGGCGATGGAGGCAATGAAGTGGAGAATGGCCATGGCCAGATTGCCTTGGAAGATGCTCAAGAGGAAGGGGAAACCGCGAAGGCTGGACCACTTGCAGCAGGCCAGGACGAGAATGGCGATGGAGGCAATGAAGTGGAGAATGGCCATGGCCAGATTGCCTTGGAAGATGCTCAAGAGGAAGGGGAAACCGCGAAGGCTGGACCACTTGCAGCAGGCCAGGATGAGAATGGCGATGGAGGCAATGAAGTGGAGAATGGCCATGGCCAGATTGCCTTGGAAGATGCTCAAGAGGAAGGGGAAACCGCGAAGGCTGGACCACTTGCAGCAGGCCAGGACGAGAATGGCGATGGAGGCAATGAAGTGGAGAATGGCCATGGCCAGATTGCCTTGGAAGATGCTCAAGAGGAAGGGGAAACCGCGAAGGCTGGACCACTTGCAGCAGGCCAGGACGAGAATGGCGATGGAGGCAATGAAGTGGAGAATGGCCATGGCCAGATTGCCTTGGAAGATGCTCAAGAGGAAGGGGAAACCGCGAAGGCTGGACCACTTGCAGCAGGCCAGGACGAGAATGGCGATGGAGGCAATGAAGTGGAGAATGGCCATGGCCAGATTGCCTTGGAAGATGCTCAAGAGGAAGGGGAAACCGCGAAGGCTGGACCACTTGCAGCAGGCCAGGACGAGAATGGCGATGGAGGCAATGAAGTGGAGAATGGCCATGGCCAGATTGCCTTGGAAGATGCTCAAGAGGAAGGGGAAACCGCGAAGGCTGGACCACTTGCAGCAGGCCAGGACGAGAATGGCGATGGAGGCAATGAAGTGGAGAATGGCCATGGCCAGATTGCCTTGGAAGATGCTCAAGAGGAAGGGGAAACCGCGAAGGCTGGACCACTTGCAGCAGGCCAGGACGAGAATGGCGATGGAGGCAATGAAGTGGAGAATGGCCATGGCCAGATTGCCTTGGAAGATGCTCAAGAGGAAGGGGAAACCGCGAAGGCTGGACCACTTGCAGCAGGCCAGGACGAGAATGGCGATGGAGGCAATGAAGTGGAGAATGGCCATGGCCAGATTGCCTTGGAAGATGCTCAAGAGGAAGGGGAAACCGCGAAGGCTGGACCACTTGCAGCAGGCCAGGACGAGAATGGCGATGGAGGCAATGAAGTGGAGAATGGCCATGGCCAGATTGCCTTGGAAGATGCTCAAGAGGAAGGGGAAACCGCGAAGGCTGGACCACTTGCAGCAGGCCAGGACGAGAATGGCGATGGAGGCAATGAAGTGGAGAATGGCCATGGCCAGATTGCCTTGGAAGATGCTCAAGAGGAAGGGGAAACCGCGAAGGCTGGACCACTTGCAGCAGGCCAGGACGAGAATGGCGATGGAGGCAATGAAGTGGAGAATGGCCATGGCCAGATTGCCTTGGAAGATGCTCAAGAGGAAGGGAAAACCGCGAAGGCTGGACCACTTGCAGCAGGCCAGGACGAGAATGGCGATGGAGGCAATGAAGTGGAGAATGGCCATGGCCAGATTGCCTTGGAAGATGCTCAAGAGGAAGGGGAAACCGCGAAGGCTGGACCACTTGCAGCAGGCCAGGACGAGAATGGCGATGGAGGCAATGAAGTGGAGAATGGCCATGGCCAGATTGCCTTGGAAGATGCTCAAGAGGAAGGGGAAACCGCGAAGGCTGGACCACTTGCAGCAGGCCAGGACGAGAATGGCGATGGAGGCAATGAAGTGGAGAATGGCCATGGCCAGATTGCCTTGGAAGATGCTCAAGAGGAAGGGGAAACCGTGAAGGCTGGACCACTTGCAGCAGGCCAGGACGAGAATGGCGATGGAGGCAATGAAGTGGAGAATGGCCATGGCCAGATTGCCTTGGAAGATGCTCAAGAGGAAGGGGAAACCGCGAAGGCTGGACCACTTGCAGCAGGCCAGGACGAGAATGGCGATGGAGGCAATGAAGTGGAGAATGGCCATGGCCAGATTGCCTTGGAAGATGCTCAAGAGGAAGGGGAAACCGCGAAGGCTGGACCACTTGCAGCAGGCCAGGACGAGAATGGCGATGGAGGCAATGAAGTGGAGAATGGCCATGGCCAGATTGCCTTGGAAGATGCTCAAGAGGAAGGGGAAACCGCGAAGGCTGGACCACTTGCAGCAGGCCAGGACGAGAATGGCGATGGAGGCAATGAAGTGGAGAATGGCCATGGCCAGATTGCCTTGGAAGATGCTCAAGAGGAAGGGGAAACCGCGAAGGCTGGACCACTTGCAGCAGGCCAGGACGAGAATGGCGATGGAGGCAATGAAGTGGAGAATGGCCATGGCCAGATTGCCTTGGAAGATGCTCAAGAGGAAGGGGAAACCGCGAAGGCTGGACCACTTGCAGCAGGCCAGGACGAGAATGGCGATGGAGGCAATGAAGTGGAGAATGGCCATGGCCAGATTGCCTTGGAAGATGCTCAAGAGGAAGGGGAAACCGCGAAGGCTGGACCACTTGCAGCAGGCCAGGACGAGAATGGCTATGGAGGCAATGAAGTGGAGAATGGCCATGGCCAGATTGCCTTGGAAGATGCTCAAGAGGAAGGGGAAACCGCGAAGGCTGGACCACTTGCAGCAGGCCAGGACGAGAATGGCGATGGAGGCAATGAAGTGGAGAATGGCCATGGCCAGATTGCCTTGGAAGATGCTCAAGAGGAAGGGGAAACCGCGAAGGCTGGACCACTTGCAGCAGGCCAGGACGAGAATGGCGATGGAGGCAATGAAGTGGAGAATGGCCATGGCCAGATTGCCTTGGAAGATGCTCAAGAGGAAGGGGAAACCGCGAAGGCTGGACCACTTGCAGCAGGCCAGGACGAGAATGGCGATGGAGGCAATGAAGTGGAGAATGGCCATGGCCAGATTGCCTTGGAAGATGCTCAAGAGGAAGGGGAAACCGCGAAGGCTGGACCACTTGCAGCAGGCCAGGACGAGAATGGCGATGGAGGCAATGAAGTGGAGAATGGTCATGGCCAGATTGCCTTGGAAGATGCTCAAGAGGAAGGGGAAACCGCGAAGGCTGGACCACTTGCAGCAGGCCAGGACGAGAATGGCGATGGAGGCAATGAAGTGGAGAATGGCCATGGCCAGATTGCCTTGGAAGATGCTCAAGAGGAAGGGGAAACCGCGAAGGCTGGACCACTTGCAGCAGGCCAGGACGAGAATGGCGATGGAGGCAATGAAGTGGAGAATGGCCATGGCCAGATTGCCTTGGAAGATGCTCAAGAGGAAGGGGAAACCGCGAAGGCTGGACCACTTGCAGCAGGCCAGGACGAGAATGGCGATGGAGGCAATGAAGTGGAGAATGGCCATGGCCAGATTGCCTTGGAAGATGCTCAAGAGGAAGGGGAAACCGCGAAGGCTGGACCACTTGCGGCAGGCCAGGACGAGAATGGCGATGGAGGCAATGAAGTGGAGAATGGCCATGGCCAGATTGCCTTGGAAGATGCTCAAGAGGAAGGGGAAACCGCGAAGGCTGGACCACTTGCAGCAGGCCAGGACGAGAATGGCGATGGAGGCAATGAAGTGGAGAATGGCCATGGCCAGATTGCCTTGGAAGATGCTCAAGAGGAAGGGGAAACCGCGAAGGCTGGACCACTTGCAGCAGGCCAGGACGAGAATGGCGATGGAGGCAATGAAGTGGAGAATGGCCATGGCCAGATTGCATTGGAAGATGCTCAAGAGGAAGGGGAAACCGCGAAGGCTGGACCACTTGCAGCAGGCCAGGACGAGAATGGCGATGGAGGCAATGAAGTGGAGAATGGCCATGGCCAGATTGCCTTGGAAGATGCTCAAGAGGAAGGGGAAACCGCGAAGGCTGGACCACTTGCAGCAGGCCAGGACGAGAATGGCGATGGAGGCAATGAAGTGGAGAATGGCCATGGCCAGATTGCCTTGGAAGATGCTCAAGAGGAAGGGGAAACCGCAAAGGCTGGACCACTTGCAGCAGGCCAGGACGAGAATGGCTATGGAGGCAATGAAGTGGAGAATGGCCATGGCCAGATTGCCTTGGAAGATGCTCAAGAGGAAGGGGAAACCGCGAAGGCTGGACCACTTGCAGCAGGCCAGGACGAGAATGGCGATGGAGGCAATGAAGTGGAGAATGGCCATGGCCAGATTGCCTTGGAAGATGCTCAAGAGGAAGGGGAAACCGCGAAGGCTGGACCACTTGCAGCAGGCCAGGACGAGAATGGCTATGGAGGCAATGAAGTGGAGAATGGCCATGGCCAGATTGCCTTGGAAGATGCCCAAATAGTTGTAAGGCCCATAGCCATGAGCTAGGTTGTCGGGGAATCGACGTAAAGAGGAAGGCACCGATGCCATTTCCGTATCCAGAAGCATTTGAGACCAGGTAAATGCGGACTGGCGATCGAGAGTCAGCTCAAATCTCGACTCCTGCACCATGAAAGGGATATGGAGCAAAAGATTGAAGGGGAAAATGCACTGGATGCTGGAGGATATAGACAGCAATGGAGCTGCAGATGAAGTTGGTAGAGGTGAACAAGATGAGGCCAACAATGGACATCACGAAGTAGGTGAGAAACAAGCAGCTGGAATAAGGAAGCCGGTGTGGGTGAAGCAGGAGGGGAAAAGGAGCCAACCGATGGCGGATGTTACAACAGAGGGCAAGTCCGACGCCGTCGGCGACTAAGTTGAGGACATTGCAGGCGGTGAGGACGGCGCTGATGACCGTGTAACCCACTGGGCCACAACCGCTGGCTGCAATCTTTGTCCAATGTTCCAATTAACTGAGCATAATAGAAGGTCGGCATGATTAGTTTGACATTGCCGCAGGCTTGCTTTGCGCGAAATTGATAATTGATCATAATTGTAATTCATAATCATAATTCATCATAATCATAAATTGATCATAATTTTTACCCCATTAAAACGCGTATACAGCCTCTAAAAACACCAAAAATGACCATTTTCGAGTTTTTGGGCCACGCGCAACTATGCGCACCGTTTTGAATCCCCAATATATTTTTGGTGGCTTTTAAATAAAATAATTTGTGTTAAGCGGCCTAATGCGGTGGCGCTAGCATTTTTAAGTTATGATTTTTTGTGTGCCATTTGGAGCCCTTCCACACGTTGAAGCATAGGGAACTTTGGGTATTTTTTTTTCAAAAACATTACTCCAAAGTTAAAAAACGGCTTGAGCGCGCAACCTCACTTTGGTGGCCCCTAACTAGGAAAAAATTTCATCGACATCGGAGGAGGTGTCATTTTTGACATTTGAGCTTTAAAGAACAGTAAAACTACCGTTAAACGCCACAAAAATTAAAGAAGCTTTTTTAGATAGGGACAACTAGTTGTGACACCCTTTTTTCATATTGAATTTCATTCAACACATGAAACACCTAGAGATTTGAAAATTTATACGTAAGTTAAGAACCCTTCGAACTAAATTGTTTGAAATTTTTGGCTCAAAAGGCTTTGATGGGGTCGAGAAATCAAGCCTCAAATTCAGCTGAAAAAGGTTCACTGTCGAGGTGCATCGATTATTCAATGACCTTAGAAAAATGAATATTTCTAAAAAATCTTCTCAATAAATTACACAAACCAAGAAGGCTTGGACCTACTTCCATACCAAATTTCAATTTTCTAGCTAATTCTGAGTTGGAGAAATAAATTTTTAAAGTTCGTCAAAAATAGGAGGTCGCAACCAGTAGGCGGTGCTTCTTTTTTTATGCTAAGCTATAGTTTAGCTTCCTTCAAGCAGGCAAAACTGACCTATGGCAAGGCAGAAGGAGATGAGGGTGAGCAGGAACTGGGCCACCAGCAGGGCGCGGAAGGCTGCAAGGAAGCTGGAGCTGGGCTGGAGGACGCTGCCCATGGGCTGCACCATCGGCGTCGTCGGCGTCATCATCATCATCGGCTGCTGGGTGGGGGTGGCTGAGGGCTGGACGACGTTGACGTTGACGGGCGGAGGAGGAGCTGGCAGACCCGCGCCTGGCCCCCCATCCAGAGCCTGCCCGGGATACTGCTGGATCATAGCGGCTGAGGTTTTGAGGTTTTTATGCTCTTTGCACTGGTCGCTGGAAACAGTTCGGCAGAGGATAGGCAGTTGGTGGGACAACATTTTCATAGCGCGGTAGAATGGTTCAAAAAACTTCACGACAAGGGCCTTGTGAGCCTGGCAGTCAATCTGACCTCTGTTCAACCATTTTCGGAGGATGCCAAATGAATGAAATGAACAAGTGAAAAAACCTAAGCGCTGATTGCCAGAAATATGTATAGGCGACTCTGAAAGAATGGTGCAAGAGAGTAGGACATACAAATTTGTGCGCACTTGGTTGAGTGCAACTGAAAGACCGCGATTTTGACTTCATTAGGTTTCAATAATTCTTTGCGAGGGGTTTCGGTTCCATGCAAACACTTTCACCTGTGATAACCACCCGCCCATGGAATGCTGGTGAAAAAAGAGAGCTTAAACATCAGACTTGCCAGTTTCTGCCACGACTCTTCTAAAGATTGTTGAGCTTGATAGGCACAGATGCATAAAAGGTGTAGAATGTGTGAATTATGTTTCAGTTCAAGGGCATTGAATCGATTAATTCTATCCTCGTATCACGAATTTAATTTGCACGAAAAGGCACAAATAATTCCAAAAGATATATAAAAGAATTGAATTCCAATTGAAGAGCAGTGAATCACAGTACAGCCAGTCTAAGCACAAATGACATTCTCAGATGAGCAAGGATAGCGGGGACGAAATGAGAGGCAGCAGAAAAGAGGCAGTCCTAGGGATAGGGCTGGGTGGGTGCAACTGGCAGAGGAGGCTGGGCAGGAGCAGTGGCCGCAGGCTGACCCTCTAGATCGGTAACGTAAAGGAAGCCTGACATAATGGGCTCAGGCTTGGCATCGCCGGCGCTGACGACCTTCGGCTGCTGCTGCTGCATCGGGGGACTCCCCGTGCCTAAAAGAAGCAGTTTTTCAGTGGTTTTTAGCCAGATTGAATTGGAGCTTGAAAACTAGACAGCCATGCTCACGAAATGTTATTTATAGTCATTTTGTCATCAATCGTTTGTGAGTCTCCAGTGCATTGTAAATTTTGTCTTTACTCTGGTTTAGCCGGCATCCAAGAAAATTTCCAAGGCGGCATTCTCAGAATGTGCGGCTTAATTGGGCCTGATTTTAGCTTCCTTGTGTAAAGAATCCAAATTGAACTGTCCAAAAGGAAGAGCGAACCGCGAAGGCTGGACCAATTGCAGCAGGCCAGGACGAGCATGACAATGGAGGCAATGAAATGGAGAATGGCCACGGCCAGATTGCCTTCGAAGATGCCCAGATAGTTGTACTGCTCCAAGGAGTCCAGGTACTGATGCAATGCTGGGCGCCCAGGATAGCGCCGCTCTACCCAGGAACGCGCCGCCGCATTCACATGTGTATCTCCATGCATTCGAGCCCAGACAAGATCGGGCATCGAAAGCTGCACCCTCGGACGGATTTAGAATGAAAGATGGAGTGAGGCTAGTGCACCGGGTGCTGGAGATAATAGACGGCAACGCAGCTGGCGATGAAGTTGGTAGAAGTGAACAAGATGAGGCCCACAATGGCCAGCACGAAGTAGGTGAGAAACAAGCAGCTGGAACAAGGACGCAGATGTAGGTGAAGCCGGAGGGGTAAAAGGAGCCAACCGATGGCGGATGTTGCAGCAGAAGGCAAGGCCGACGCCGTCAGAGACGAAGTTGAGGCCGTTGCAGACGGTGAGGACTATGCTGATGGCCGTGAAACTCTCGGGACCGCAACCGCTGGCTGCAATTTAGCGCTGCCCATTTATTGAGCTGGCCATTTTGAACAATTTTGAAGAAAGAAATAGGAGTAGGAAAAATTCCGCAATTCCCTAAAGCTGCTTCGAGGAAAAATTAAAATAAACTTCTAAGAGGAGGAATAGATGCTGCCGTTGAGGGTTCCATTCAAAAATTTTCTTGGGCTTGGAGTTTATTCTTTCTAAAAGATAAATTGACAGTCTTAGAAGCAGCCTAAAGTGTGCGAAGTGTAAAACCATTTTAAAATCAAAAAAGGAGGTGGCCTTTGTTGAAAGGGACAACAATTTTCAGCCACCCTATTCGGCTGAAACCCAGTTTACCATCATCAAAAGTCTCCCTCATGGCAGGATACCCTTTCCCCAGCCAAGTTTTCCCCTAAGCTTGGTCTTAGTGTAATAACTTCGTTAAAGGGGAACTAGGCGTAACTGACACAACCTCAATTTCATGTGTTTGAAAAACGTGTTTTTTCGAGCAAGGTTTTCTCTATGCCGTATCACACAACTGTGTAGCGCCATCATCCAATCCACCATTTCTCGAACTCAAAAGCACTTCTCAGTCAAATCAATAAAAGCCCCCACTGACCTATGGCAAGGCAGAAGGAGATGATGGTGAACAGGAACTGGGCCACCAGCAGGGCGCGGAAGGCTGCAAGGAAGCTGGAGCTGGGCTGGCGGGCGCTGCCCATGGGCTGCACCATCGGCGTCGTCGGCGTCATCACCATCATCGGCTGCTGGGCGGGGGCGGCGGTGGGCTGGCTGATGTTGACGTTGACGGTCTGCCCCGCGCCTGGCCCCCCATCCGGAGCCTGGCCAGGATACTGCTGGATCATGGCGGCTGGGGTTTTGAGGTTTTTATGCTCTTTGCACTGGTCGCTGGAAACAGTTTGGAGGATGGTGAACGATTCAAAAGATATCGTAGGGACAACATTTTGATAATAGGGTAGAATGGTTCAAAAACGTCACGATAAGCCTGGCAATCGATCTGAGAGTTGTTTAACTATCGTTGGATGATAACAAATGAATAAATGTGGATAAATGAATAAATGAAAAAATCGCAGCCCTGATTGCAGAAGATATGCATAAAGGACTGTAATGAACGGTGCAGGAGAGTAGGACTCAAATTTTGTGCGCTTTGCCACGGCTGCATTAGTTGAGTGCAACAGAAAGACTGCGCGTTTGACTTCATTTGGTCCAAAACCTTTGCGAGGTTTTTTTTGGTTCCTTGTAACTCTTTCAGATGAAATAAAGCAACTTACAAAAACAATAATATAATGCGGAAAATAGAAAAACGAGTTTCTCGCTGGCATGATTTGAGGAAAAGCAAAAAGTAAACCATTTGTCTTTTAGAAGCTTTTCTCAATTCAGATTCAGTGGTTGACATTTCCTTTTTTGATTAAGCGTGAATCGATCAATTTTGACCGCTTCTCGAATCAACCAAATTGGCTAGCTTTGGCATTATTCTTCGCTTTTATTTTTGCCGTTTCTTTATTCAACCTTCGTAGGTCTCTAAATCTAAATTGATTCACTGCCTCTCTATTGCTCAGGCTAATTACAAGAATCGCTTGACGCAGTCCGCGAAGTCGGGCAGTTGTCTTTGGATCTGCGCCCAGGCACAACGGATAATCGCTTGCGGTGGGCGCACCATAGAAGTGCGCGGGTAGCCGCAGCCCTGTAAGTGGATCAAGGTTTGGAATCCTTTTATTATTTTGGGAAATGGCATTCTTGATGCTGATCATAGCAATGCGCTAGTAACGAAAAAGTCATGAAAAATGCCAAGCCATCTCTAAGCCCTGATTTTAGGATTGTTTGGGGTTTGGAAGGACTATGACTATGATAAATTGTTTGAAATGTCATTGATGATGATGCCGAAGATAGCAATGCCCTAGTAGCGTAAAAGTCATATAAAAAGTCAAGCCAAAACCATGCCTAAACTTAAGAGTGATTTTGGGATTGTTTGGGCTTTGGAAGAACTATGAAGATAAAAAGTGGAACCAGCAAAAACGAACCAAAATAAGAGGCTGAAATATGCAGAAGCACCTCAGTGATGTCGTAAAGCTGAGACTCGGAGACTTGTGGCTGCTCCAGAAGACACTGCTCCACTGCTGGATGCGGCTGCCATTCCTGTAGCTCATGTCACAATTCATTCAGCTACAATTTATTACAGATACAGGACAGATTTTTATAGCTCCTAATCATCGTCAAGGTAAAATTGAGTTCTGCTTGACAACTGAACCGCTAGAGTGATGGTGAAGCATAGGATGACGATAAACTTGAACATTTTTGTCTTAGAAATTGTGGGAGGTAATTTTAGTTGCTGTTAGACTGAGACAAATTTCGCTGGTTTAATAAACGCCTATGAAAGGGCATATAGACGTCAGCATTGTCTTTCAAGTGGTTGTCGTCACCTTTTGTGGCTGCATTCGCCAAACCATCTTAAAAGCGCAGTAAGCAAAAAATGCTTAACATTTTTACCTCCTTGAAGTGTCCCGGGATGCTTTGCTCAAGTGTCTCATTGTTCTCTGAAGTGTCCCATTGTACACAGAAATCACAGCAGAATTGAACAAAACTGACACAAACAAATCAAAGCTCCTAAACCTATTTCAGGAGATAAAAACTTATCTCAATAATGCCAAAAACTAATCACCAAACAAACTTTCAAAAGGCCAGTCGATAGGTAGGCGGAATGAAAAGCGAGAGGCTCTGGTAATAGGTGCGCTCTAGGATGAGGAGGAAGAGGGCGAGTGCATTGGAGCCCAGGAGAGCTTCAAAGACACCGTCCATCTGCCAGATGCTCAGGCCCTCCTCCTCTTCCTCCTCCGGGCACAGCTCGTCCACTGCAATTTGCATCGTCTAGCTGCCTCAGCAATTGTCTCCTCATTTATTGGCCAAGACCCGTTGCTAATTCGAAACCTTCCAACAAGGTTCAACAGGTTAAGAGCACTTTGTGGACATGGAATTTAGAGCTGCAGTGACACGTTTTGACGTAAGCAGAGCTTAGTAGGATGGTAGAGCAACGTAAGTCTGGTTTTTGGCTTTAGCTGCAATGCCATGGGGAACTTTACTTGTTGTCTTTTTACGAGATATGCCTTGAGTGTAATTTGGCATTAGGTTCCCAATCAAGGACTTTTTAAAATACTTAACTGGCTGCCATATTTTCCAATCTCCAGGTGATAGAATTAGAGTGAAACCAGGCGGTCCCTCAGGATAGTGGTCGCGAAAGTGACGAATGAAGGCGTTCAGCATGTGCACCGTGGACTGCCGCATCGGCAGACGGAGGCCAGGCCTACATTCTACCCATTGTTGCTGACCATCCAACTTTAATTTATGGTGGGGTGATAACATTTAAACAAAATGTCATAAATTATAAAAAAACTAAACAAAAATGCTCATTTCCTTCCTTGGAGAGTTCCAAATGACTGAGTGGTTGGATTAAACCGATGGTAGAAGCCGAGGCGAACCAGACGTTCTCGATCCGTGAGTGGCTGAACAGTGAGGTGGCAGAGTTCCTTGTTGCGCAGGAATATGTGCTGCTCCGTCCGCGACAGAATCACCAGACGATCGCTGCCTCTGGAGCGTGCCAGGAAATTTGTCATACAAACCTTTGCCACACGAGCCTTCACATTACTATATCTTCTTCAATATCATTTTCTAGGAATTAGAAAAAGCATTGCCCATTCTAGCAGCTGCCGTCAACCCCCTAGCCTCCTGAAACATCAATCGACTCGGCAGGCTAGAATTTCGTTCCCAGACGTAACTTCTTTTTCCTTCTTTAATACTTTATAGCATTTTATTTAAAGTAATTGCTCCTCAATTCAGCAACTGTCAACCCCTTAGCCTCCTGAAACATCAATCGACTGGGCAGGCCAGAACTTCGTTCCCAGATGTAATTTCTTTCTTCTTCTTTAAAACTTTATAAAATATGTTTACTAAAAGAAATTGCTCCTCAATTCAGCTGCCGTCAAACCCCTAGCCTCCGGAAACATCAATCGACACGGCAGGCCAGAACTTTTTCCTCAGACGCCGCTCCAGCTGCAACTGCTCCAGGCCGCTGAGCTGGGCCAGGCTGGGCGCTTCGGCCAGCATCCGATCCCAGCCAGCTCCGGAAGACGGCGGCCAAGCGGCCAGGCCCCGTCGAAGGCTGTTCGAGGCCAGCACCACCTGGCTACTGGCCTTCATTGATGGAGGCTTGGGGAAGGGGGAAAAGGGGAACCTCCAGCTGCCCCTTCAGGGCCCCTTCGGCCACGTCGTTGTCGCTGCGGAACCTCAATGAAGATTTTGGTGGAGGAGAAAGATTTTTGAAGAAATTTGGTTTTTGATGGGTTTTTTAATCTTTACAGCGAGTCAAAGCGCAGTCGTGAAAAAGGAATGAAGGACTGAAAATAAACTGCTTGAAAAGGCCAATCCAAAAATTAATCATCGTTTTATTGTTGTTTTTAGCTTTACAAATTTCTTGAAACATCAGCTACAGGCCAGACTGCGAGTTAATTTGAGATATTGTATTTGAATCAATGTTTGCGTGAATGAACCTGATTGAACCTACGAAAATTGAAAGATTTTGATGGAGAAAAACAACTTTCAATATATTTGTGTGTGATGGATTTTTAAGTTGCTAGATAGTGGAGTACTATAATACAAGTTGAATATGTTTTCTTTCGGAATTTTTGATAGAAATTAAATCAGTCTTTGCATTCGGACATGGACAACTAGTAATTTTATAGGGCTTGAGATTTTGATGAAGAAAAAGCGCTGAAATGTTGCTAAACTATGTTGCATCATCTTAGCTAATCGACCTGACAAGAACCATTGAGAACAACAGAGCCATCAAAAGGTCTGGGGATTGGGAATGAAGGATTGAAAGAAAACTGCCTTTTCGTCAATAACTAATCAATCAATCGATAGTCTAATCAATCACCTTTGAATCGTTATGTTTAGCTATACAAATTTGTTGAAACATCAGCTGCATGCTAGGTCAATTTGAGCGAACGCATTTGAAGCAAATGTTGCATGAATGAAAATGCTAAGCATTAGTCAAAGGCAATATACAAAAAAGCAACATTCGGCAATTTACGAGCAATAAAAAGCAAATCAAAACTAGCCCTGCCACTTATGATAGGGCACCAACAATAGGGCTCACCTCAAAGGATGCGGCTCAGTCCTTCGGATGAGGGAAAAGATGTAGGAGCCGAGAAGCTTGAGGGCGATGGCGTAGAGGAGACAAAGCCAAAGGTCCAGCGACATCATCTCCTGCCCCGCGCCCGTCCCCAGACTCACTCGCACCGTCAACAGCCGTCGCACAAAACGCCAGCGCAGCAGCAGAATCACCTGAAGGACTGGACTTTTGTTCAATTTGTTTGGTTTTAGTTTTATATTTTTTGACATTTTGGCAGATTAGAAGACAGAAAATAGAAAACAACGCCAGATTAACTTTTAAGCTCTTCTATTCGCATCCTATATATGAGTGAAACATGCAGCAGTGGACTGACTGCCTTGGCTTAGTTTAGACTGTAAAAAAAAAGTGTTTGGGTTTATTCAGATAAAATGTAAAAACAGTCTTGCCCACACATTAGCCCGTCTTCTCACAACTTATACTTGACCAGAAAATTGTACTGCCCCTTTTCAAAAAGCATGCCACTGTCAATTACTTCGTCAACTTTGATATTGACACCAAAAATCTTGTGAAGCAGTAAAAACGCAAAAATACTCAATTTTCGCTTTTATTGAACCTTCAAAATTTATTGTAATTATTTATTCAATTATTTTTATAATTTTTTCTTCAATATTCTTTCTCAGCGACAGCCTGAGTCCAAGTGGAAATGGAGAACAACTAATCAACCGCCAGAAGTAGGATAAGGCCGCGCGGCTCCAGAAGCAGGGCGGCCAGGCCGAGATGGGGTCGGGTGTCGAGGCGATGGTAGAGCCAGGCGTGGCCTTTGTAGAGGACGGGGGTGGGGAAGACGCCCAGGAAGGAGGAGCGCTCCCAGCTGAGGCTCATCAGACCGCGCACATCTGCCTCCCCGCGCCTATAAAAGACCGCATGCGCTGGCTACTCAAGTTTCTCGTGTTTCGCTGAGCAAGAAAAATAAGACGCCACTGCACCGGTTTCAATTGGAGTGTGTGAAGGATTTTTTTGTTAATATATAGTCGTTGTGTTACAATTTGGTCGTTGCGTGGAATGTAACGTTCCATGAAGCACTGAATAAAAAGCTAGAAAGGCACATTCAGCGCAAAACCTTAAACACAGCAACTGCTCAGCATGCCAACCAAATTGTCGATGTTTCACTGAGATTTAATATTATCGTTAAAACAGCAGAATTCAATGAGCATAAGGGTCATAAGAACCAGAATCCTAAATGCGGTGACTGAAAAAAAAGATTGGGGCTTCTATGGAGAGAGGCAAACCTGAGAGCGGAGAAGACGTCGGAGTGCTGGCCTGGGCTGTCGCCAGTCGGCAGGTCCTCGGAGTCCAC
Organism: Ptycholaimellus sp. GST1_10; assembly: GCA_030248095.1. Lineage (NCBI taxonomy): Eukaryota > Metazoa > Nematoda > Chromadorea > Chromadorida > Chromadoridae > Ptycholaimellus > Ptycholaimellus sp. GST1_10. The sequence goes on along the minus strand of JASANA010001658.1, from coordinate 51,909 downwards.
TCTGACCAGACGCAGGCGGGCCCTGGGGTCCAGGGTGCGGAGGAAGGCCAGGGTGAGGTCGATGGTGAAGTAGGCCTGGGGGCAGACGGGGTCGGGCAGGGCCGCTGAGTGGAAGAGGCAGGAGGGCAGGCTGCTCTTGTTGGCGTAGGGGAGGCGGTAGAGCATTTTGGTGCTAGTGGTTGGATGGTTTATTGACTGGGAAGGATGTTTTTGGGTTTTTGGGGGATTATTAGGGTTGATTTTTAGCAAATTAATCTGCTAGAGCTTGATGATGGGCAATGGATAGTGAATGGTAGCATAAAGATTCAAGTGTTTTAACATGGTTTTTTTCGACCCTGGGTTTATCTGTTCAATTTCAGTTGGCAAAATGCGCCTAAATCGCTCAACATTTGCTTTTTAGAATTGATGCAAAAATTTAAATGTTTACGAATTGTGGTCATAAATTATTTGAAAATCATTTTGCTGCAACCGTTTGTATGATGAAATGGGGGAAAAGGGCAACAGGGAGGATTGAAGCCTGGTTTTGGGTTTCTCTCCAACACATACTGCGTGATCATTTGCCGGTGTTTGGAAGGATTCTGTTTTTTCCGCCTACACGGATCAGTTTCGAAACCGCTTTCATCAAACCCTAAAGCTATGATTCCATGAATTTTTGCCTTAGAAACGGCTTTGTTTCTTGTAATTATGCCTTATACGTGTATGAAAGACGAAGGGAAAACCTCTTACCCAGAATAATTCGAAATATTCACGGAAAGATGTATCCATAGTTTCGTATTAGATTCAGACTGTGCAGAATAGCCTGTGTGAGCGCAAAAAAGGGAGGGGATAGAGGGAAGTGGCGTTTGCCTAGTCTGAGTGTGTGGAGGAGGTGTGAATGAAGAGACACTCCACAAGGGAGTCCTCCCATCCCCTCTTTCACTCCCGGGGGCCATCACAAAGGCTGCCAGTGTAGCAAATGCTCCGCCCATTGTATGCACAGCAGCCATCTTTTATGCGGGGCCCCTTCCCCACTGGCACAATATGTGTGGTGGACACCGGATATGAAACACAGGTGCACAAGCGTTCAATGCCATTGGGTAACGGTAGAGGGCTTTTGCTGAATTTTGCCCTCCAAATGCGGCAAACAAACAACGATACGACTAAACTATTCTTGCTGATATCGAGGCTTGATTGACTAGAATCTGATTTTCACAACAAAGCAGCAAGATAACGATTATTTGGGTTAAGCAAAAAACATTTAGAAATTTATTGAAATCAATTAAACAATGCCACATATTTTTCAAGTTATTCAGTTTTTGCATCATGATAATAAAAGCTGCATTTTAAAAAACTTGCGTTTCAATCAAGGAGATCTGTAATTAGTCATATTTGCTCGCAGGTGTTTAGGAACATTTCTCGAAACATCATCAACAGAACCCTCGCACAGTAACAAATTTTTGAGCATTGCAAATAATTTTGCAGTTATTTATTTTTCTAACCAATTATTTTGGTGATTCCTGGTCATCATCCTAATTTCTGCCATCCGGTGATACATTTGAGATTACTGAGATATAAAGTTTTGCATAATTTTTTATCCTCAACTTAACTTGCAAACTGATTGAAAATTTTCATTAATGTAATGAACATGTCTTTGCTTTATGTAAGGTTTGTTATGTAAGGTCATAATGATGCCATAAAAACGATGCCCTAAAAATCAAGAGATACAGTCCGGTTCTGACTCTGCGGTTGATAAAAAACTGGAGTTATGAGCTGCAAAAAAACGTTTGGAAGAATTTTTGAATAAACGCTAAGCATAACACAAATCTCTCCAGTTTCGTGAGTGGACTTCCATCAAATACTTTAAGCTATTTTCGATATAAGCTCATTACAATATTTTTTCCCGTTTTTATTTGTGAACTACTTATTCCATGTTGTTCATTCTACATCAAATTTTTCAACAAAAAAAACTTGCTCTTCAAAACTTCTCCACCCATCCCCTTTTCTCCAGATGGCACTAGGCCATGTGCAGTGCTCTAAGCCTCCAAGGCTCCCCTCCTAGCGCAGCAGTGTTCCAGAAGGGCCTCCCTAAGCCTGCCTGTCAACAGACTCACAGGACCCGCCCGCAAAAGGAGGTTAACTACTAGGCGGCCCCTCCGCGAAGAGAGAGAGCCAAGGAATGGAGTAGGGAGAGGCCCGGGCAAGGTCACTGCAGCCTCCCAAAGGGCTCGGGCGTGGGGGAGGCGGTTTGGGGGCAGGGGACACAACTGGGGGGCTGAGTCGCAGTGGGAGAGAGTGAGTGGGCGGAGACAGTGCGCCCCCCGCCCCCTTTAGTGCACCCAGGTTGTAGGTAGAGGGGGGGCTGAAGGGGGAGGACGGGAACTGAAGAGGGACTCCCCCACCCCTCCTCCCCTCCCACACTGGTGGCAAGGTGTGTTGTCATATTTATACAGGTAGTGCGCGGCAGAAGGGAGAGCTCTCTCTCTGCAGTGGCTCCCGTATGCTCACAGCTCTCTGTCCTTTTACTCCGCCTCCCCTCTGTGTCTCCATCCACCTTCCAATCCTTCTCCCCTGCACCTCCCCTTCTCCCCCAGTAGGAGGCGGTAGGGTGCTTTTTGACGGGGCTAATGCGAGCAAGCTGGCGCAGGCTAGGCGGTGTTCCGGGGTGGAGAGAGTGTGGGGTTCGGAGCGGGTGGTGATGGTATTGTAAGCACCTCTGCACCACACAGGAGCACCCAGCCACCTCTCATTTCAACCGGAGGAGAGCTCGGAGGAGAGGCTGCGTCTTTTATCAGGTTAGGCCTTGCCCTAGCTTACGGTATCCGCTTACATGCTCCTACCCCTTCAGAGCTAGACGATCATTGCAAGGCTATCTCTTACTCAGATTATCTACTGCTGGACTTGATGAAAAGCCATGCAGATGTCTATAACATCAATCAATCAGTTTTGTCGCCAGTAGTAGAGTGAGGCGTTTGCAGGTGGGAGGCAGCGGAGACAGGGTGGTAGGCGGTGAAAGGGTGAGTGTGGGGTGATGGCGTCTGCGGTGGGCATGGGTTGGGAGGGGTATCTGGTGGGCTTCGCTCTGAGCACCTGGGGCCAGGACGGCGAGAACCTCGGCAGCGACGAGGCCGAGGCCATCCTCCTCGCCTGGGCCGTCTACAACACCAGCACACATTCCGTAAGCTAATTTTCGCCAGTGCCAAGCGTCTATTTTCTACCTATATTTCTCGACTAGAACCTTTTATTTCGCTGAGACATTAGCTGGCTGGGTTTGGCTTGCCACCCATGGCTTGCGCTTTCGCAAAATCTTGCGCTGTTTCAATGGGCGAAGGCCAATTTGCCGTCAACCATTCATTCAATCGTTTCATTCATTTTGATTCGAATGCAAAAACCGAAATCTTCCACAAAAATTCTTCTAATAATTTGCCGCCCTGCTTTGTTCCATACAAAATGATGAGGGCCTGCAGATAGAGGCGCTGCACTCGTCGCTGGTGCAGCCGCGCGACCTGGGCAAGGTCAGCTGGGAGAGCCTGAAGGAGAAGGGCTTCACCGAGGCCGACCTCAGAGCGGCGCCGCCCCTGGTAGAAGTCCTGGCCCAGTTCGACGCCTGTCTGGCCAAAATCGGCCAGTCCGGGGCTCGCCTGGCCTTCGTCACTGATGGACAGCTGCCGCTGCGTCAGGTTGCCTTTCGGCTTGTTTCAAGGTTCCAGGGGGAAAGAAGTGATTAGCGCTAGGATCTTTGAGCCTGACAAAAACTCCAAGTGAAACATCAGCTCTTTCCGGACGATTGGCCGTTTTTGAAACCTTAGTCAGCAATGATTTATGCGTCATCATAAAAACTTCTATTTCAACTGTTTTATGAAGGTTATAACTACTTTTATCATGTAATCGTTTCGAATTAAGGTAACTATGAAGGTAACTATATTAAGGTATTAAGGTAATTCATGTCATTGCTTCCAAGCCCCTTTTTCTTCTACTTAAAACTCCACTGTGAAACATCAGAGCCCTGCGTAGGTTCTGCTGCCGGAGCTGGCGAAGAAGGAGAGCGCAGCCAGCGAGGCCTACTGGAGCTTCTTCGACCTGCGCAAGGAGTTCCGCCGCCTCTACCCCCAACTGGAGGCCCTGGGCACGCTGGCCGATGTGATGACCACGCTGGGCCTGGAGCGGGAGGAGGCGCTGGGCGGTGGCCCTGTGAGAGATGCTCGGGATCTGGTCACCGCCGCTGCCGCACTGGCCGTCGATGCTGCTGCTAAAGGTGTCATTTGCTTCTATTTGAAGCTTTTGGGGTGGGCTGAGGGGCAATAACAAAATTGGAACTAGAACTATTGAACTATTGGAGCTATTGGGACTATTTGTGTCTTATAGTTCCAATTGTTCCAATAGTTCTGTTCTAGTTCCAATTTTGTAATTCTCGGGCTGGGCTGAGGAGGCTGGTTTCATCTACGATGGTTGCTTTGCCAGAGTCTTCCAGCAGTGACCTTCAGTGCAAGTTGCATTTCAGAAGAGTGCTGGAGTTGATGCTGGAGGTTCTCAGAAAGAGGCGATAAGCAAATGCCCAATGCCTCCTGATCTTTGGAGGCCCACGAGAGTGATATTAGGACAGAGTTGAGGCGCACTTTTGAAGGCTGCGTCTAGCTGATGTAAGGGCTTGGCGGCGTGCGTGTGTGCGGGGGGTGGCAGGTTGGGTCAACCTGGTGGGTTTTGGGGAGTCTGGCTCTAGGGGCCCAAAAGGTGGAAGGCTTTTGGTGGGTGATTTCCAGCGGCTACTAACCGAATGCAGAGGCTCTTTTTGCGGGTGTGTGTGCGTGTGAAGGGACCGATTCACCAGCCAGACTTTGCCTCTAGGGTCTGGTGAGTTTATCGGCGATTCTGTGGACGCTCTTATATCGGTGACAGAACACACACGATTTTACACACACTGGTGCAATTTTCAAGCTTAGGCTAAGGGCTCACTCTCACCAAGTCCTCTGTCATCCAATTGGGAGGGGGGCTGTGGTCAATTGAACATTTGCTGAGCGCATTCCTGGACTAATTTGTGGGTTTTTTGCAGGTGTCCTGGTCTTCACCGAACCGGAGGAAATACAGCAACGTCTTCTCACCGGTGTCTGGTTAGAGCATTTTCGATCCTATTTTGGCAGTGATGGACATGCTTGGATTTTCGATATAAACAAAATTGACCTGGGAGGTGGTTTTTGAGAATTTTGTAAAAATTTAGAAAGACGGAGAAAGTTTTTTTTTTGATAGATTTATAGTGTAAAGCAGAGTTTCGCCGAATAAGCCTCCGTCTCCTCCACACACTTTTAGTCGGAAAGGGTAAAGGAGAGCGTCAAAGGGGTCTTGCGACGGGCTCTGATTAGGTGGCATCTTCGTCTGTGCGCCAGCGCCCAAAAAACCCTCCCCCACCTCCTTCCTTCGTCGCCCGTGCCGGGGTCAATTGGGAGAGGGACCGTTTTTCCTGCACCCCAATATCGTAGGCGGTCATCCTTCTCTCCGCTGGGTGGTGATTGGCAGCAGATTGGTAGGGTATTATGTGCACCTGAGAGCTGGCGAAGGGTTTGGAGGGGCAATATCCCTCTGGGTCATAAAACGGACGCAAGCTGTGCTGCCACTTGCAGGGAAGGAGGGGCTTGGGAGAGACAATAGGTGGATGGGGAGACTCTTTGGACAGGCTGTCCCAATAGGGTACCTGTCTATGGATCGGTAGCTGTCGGCTCCGGCTGCAGCTGTGACGATGTTCATGCCTTGAATAGGGGCAGGGGAGGCTTGTTTGTCGCACGAAGGGGATATGGGGGAGAGAGCCTGAGCAAATCCTGCTCTGGAGCTGTGTGCTTGGCCAATGGGGCACCCGTATGGGTGTGGAATAGCTGGACAGTAGTAGTGTACTGGGAGGCGCTCGGGAAATAGAAGGGAAGAGAATCGACGATACAAGCATATGGACTTTGCAACGAATGGATCAAAATTGATTGAACTAATTAAACAAGGATAGACTCAAATGCAAGACAAAATTAAACATAATAAGCTAAGGCGAATACAAATGTTTTTCTTGCAACATCAGTAAGCTAAGTAGAGGGCGTACGGCAATTGCAGCTATAAGCAGGACGAGGTGGACGGGAACACGATAGTGCGAGCGCGTGGACTGCCCTGGCAAAGCTCTGACCAGGACGTTGCTCGCTTCTTCATCGGCCTCAACATCGCCAAGTTGGTTTTTCACCGTCTTCCTATTTTTTTCGTCTCGCCACTGAGGCGCCGCACTTCTTCTCTGGCCGTTTGCACCCTTCCTGACCAAATATAGGGGGCTTGCGCTTGGGGCGGGAAAGAGGCTGCTGGCACTGCAAACTGGGGGTTTTCTTTGACTCTGAAACTGTGCCTGTGGAAAGAATTAGAATGCTGATGTTTCGAAAGTCTTAAGGACCAGGTTCATTTGATTTGGGGGTAATACCATTAAGGCACTGTTTGTGTGACGGAGATTTCTGATTGGGAGAAGTTCTACAGCTAATGAAATTGTAAAATTGTCTACCGCTAATCAAACTTAAAACTAAATTTACAACCGAATGAAAAGCAGCGCCTAACTGTTCTCCGAAAATTCACATGAAGATTTTATTGCCCTTCAAGAGGCAAAATTTTTGACCACCTATCTGATGTGGAAGCAAATTAGCAAACAGCCCATGTTCTCCTTCCCCACCTTACAGATTTACCCTCTATTCATGCCTAGCTCCGATAGAGCTGCAGCTCTTCTGATGTTTCAAGGCAGCTGTAAATTTTCCTTAATTTCGCAAGAACAGCGATAACGTTTCGGCGTGATGGTTTTTCTTGTTTTCCCCTCCTCTCTTTTGCCTTTCCCAAAGTGTAGAGTGGTGAGGCATGTCTGAGAGAAGGAGGCGAAACTCCAACGTCCAGATAGACATCTAAAGAGTGCCGTCTCGCCCCCATAAATTCAGCCACCGCCGCGGCAAGCGCAACCTCGATGCCTCAGTGCGATAGGGGGAGGAAGGCCATAATTGGCGGCCCTCCCTCCAGGGGGTAGCCTCCCTGTCCGCTCCTGTGAGGACTGAGCTACTTTCGGGGTTATTTACCCCCCAGCAGTGAAAAGGAGGGGCTGGGGGCATTCCTGGCCAGGGTTGGGAGGACAGGCACACACACACACACACTTCCTGTGCCACAGACAGTGGGCCATTGGGGGACTTTCTTTGGAGTGGGGTGGGCAAACAAGTTTCTGCCCCCCATCAACCCCCAACCCTTGGCATGTCAGTGCCACAGTGAGGAAAGGGGGGAGGGGACGGTTTGCAAGATGGGTGCTCGAAAGGCATTGCTAGGCCATTAGGGTTAGCGGGGCTGGGCGCGGAGGCCAATTAAAGCAATGGCGAAAGGGGCAGGGGCATTGCAATTGTGCTGCCCGGTCGTTCTGTGGGATTTTTTGCGAATGGGCAAAGAAAGTATGAACAGTTTATGTCTGTGATGGTATCACAAATAATTTTAAAATTGCGAAAAGGGTTAATATTTGTGGATAAGTATGGGGGTGCTGTTTAATTTATCAGTCTATAGGAGCAGAGTTGCCTTTGCAAAGGGGAAAGACTACGTTCGTGATCAGTAGAGCAATTGAGGAAACAATAAAGCACCTGCATTGTCTGATCAAAATACAGCAAGCAATATTGGAACAAAATTTTGATAACATAATTCTTTAACTGTGATGCTTGAGAATATGAAATTGTCAAGTCACATGTTCATATTCTCCGACATCAAAAATTGATATGGCAAAATTTGTTCTTTATCTGACGAAAAAAATAACCTTTGGGTGAAATAGTTGAAAAGACGATTAATGTTCACGGTAATTAAGTTCTTTGTCCGTGCACATAACCATTGCAACAGAAGTTTGCTGCATTTCCATTTTTTAAGTTCATAAATAAACAATGCATTTTAGCCAGCCACATTTACCAATAAATAATGTTTACTGTTTCTTACTACTATTTATTGTTTACTGTTTTATAAAAATTGTTTTATAGTGAAACGTACCGATCCTTCATTAAACATTAAAATGCTTCTAATTCATAAGCGCAGCAACACCGATTGGAATTATTGTAAAAACAAGTAGCTCATCAGTACGACAAGGGTCCAAAAGACATCCATTGATCCATGTTGACTCGGCCTCTCAAGCAATGCCTCCCTGAAACATGGGCAGAGTGAGTAGCGTGTCTCGTTTGCAGGGGAGGAGTGGCGCTGTGCCTGTCGTCGGCGGGGCGGCGGAATGGGGAGGCGCTGGTGCGTTTCGCGGACGTGGGGCAGCGGGACATGGCCCTCCGCCGCCACCGCCACTTCATGGGCAACCGCTACATCGAGATCTATCGGGCCACCGCCGAGGACTTCCTCTCCGTCGCTGCCGGTGAGATAATTTGTCAATTCCATGTGGGATTTCTACTGCTAGGAATGAGTAAGGCTTGAAGGAGTGGTTGTGGCGGAATTGTGGTGTGTTTCTGGGTGGTCTTGGCTGAGGAAAGAGGGAGTGCATTGAGTCGGGCCACTTCAGACGCGAACGGACGATTGCATCGATCATGAGCAACTTTTAAATTGTTGATGGATGAGCTTGGCGAAATTTTGCAGGCAAAATTCACTGCCTTAACTGTAAAAAGCATCGAAAAGCTTCTTTAGCCATGATTTTTCGGTACATACATTCGTTACCTTTACACCCACAGTTGACATCTGACAGTTAAAATTTGAATGTGGCAGAAAATGATTATTTCCAGTTAAATTTTGTCCTGTACCTAACAACAACATCAAATTATTTTCAACTGACAGAAACATTAGCTTTACTCTTAACCTAGATATCAACACAATACGGACGGACAGCTCCAAATTCCCCCAGTCATCTGACTCAGGCCACAAGCCCAGCCCCCGTATCAGATTGCATGACTCTCCTCTGCAGGCTGGCATGATTGTAGGCCATTGTTTCAGGCACATAGCACGCTAGCCTATTTCTTTCCCATTATTTTTGTGTTTTTGGCAGTGTATCTTTTCGAAGACTAAGGCGCCTCAGTGTCAGAGAGGACACAGGTGTAACCTTTCCCAGCCAGATAAACACGCGGTCCGTGGCCGCACCTGCAGTGTAAGGAGCTGTAGAAGCATGCTGCTGGCTGCCCCAGTCCCACTGCCCAGCAAGACCAAAACCGGGCGAAGGACTACCAGTAAGAATCGTTTGTCGATAGAGTTTTGTGAAATCAGATTTAGCGAAAAATTGTGAAAAACTCGCTCAAAGTGCCTGATATTTGGGACTCTTTTGTGTTAGCTTATATGAATGATCATTATAGCTTTTAGACTGTTCGACTAGGCTATGTTCCACAAATGGGGATAGCAAAATTAGCATAGCAAAGTTACCAATATTTTTTTAGCAAATGCGATATTATTTGGAAAATTAGATATTTTTGTTTAAAAAAACAATGTCTGGCCTATCCGTGATATTCGCCCTGTGACTAGGCTGCGGAACTAACCGATACAGTCGGAGGCCATTCCGCCCTCCGAACTCCTGGTAAGTTGTGTGGATATGACAGGCAGCATTGGGGGGAGTGTTCGCGCCTACAAAGCCATAGCAATCCACCTTCCCACAGGCAGGTGTGTGGAGGCTGGTTAAAGGGTTAGGCCAACTGATTGGCATAGGCAAACAGATCAGGGCAACTGGATTGGGGGGCCTTCGATGGATGGGGGCGGGGGCTGCTGTAACAAAGTGGGCAGGTCTCTGTGTGTGCCTGTGTGCATGGATATTTCGCCCTGTTCCCGCTGCCCCCCTCTTCCACGGCTCAGCCACACCACCTCTCTCCCCCTCCCATCAGCATTTCTATGCAGCAGCCCCCCTATCCTCCCAAGCCTGTTCTGGTTTGCGGGGGGCCTGGGCATTCTAGGCGAAGCGCAAGCCAGCTCCACTCTCTCCTCCCTTAGCTCACTGTTAGCTGCACCACTGCTGCCTCTGCCTCTGCCTGGAGTCGAGAAGCCTTTGCCCCAGCTCTGATCATGCCAGCCCGCAGCTCTAGTGAGTTTTTGGTCTGACGAAATGCTTGAGATCGAATTTTGGCTGAAATTTCAGAACAGGTTGGTAAAACAAAATTGAGCAGGACAGGATAGGCATTGCTGCCGCATGATTGCGAAACATTGGTGTGAGCGTCTGGCATTCAGAGGGTGCGGTGGTCACACTTGTTGGGATTGGCTGGGCAGAGGTTGGCTGGGCCTATTGCGGGTGGTTTGTGGGATGGTCTTTTCAGCCTCAGCCCTTCATCAAACCTCATTCCAAAAACCTCTTCGATTGCAGGAGACAATGACGAGGTCCAGCGGTTCCTCGCCAAAGACGCCCCGGTCATCATCCGCATGCGTGGCCTGCCCTACGATACTACTCCGCAGCAAATCGTGAGCCACTACAAATCACTCCTCTATGCTTCAGCTAAGCTGCCTATGCAGGAAAGCCTTCCAGGAAGGCAAGGGGTGGGGTTTAGACTAGACACTGGGCAAACCAGTTCCACCAGCCTCTCTGCCTACACACACATAGGGACTGGAGGCATGTGCAAATGTATGCTGCACCCCGAAGCAGAGAAGGGGGGGTGGCCGATTTGCTCTCCCTTCCTTCGCTCTTTCTTCAAGGTGGGAAGGTTGGGGAGGGGCAGCTGTGGCTAATCCCAGCAGCACCTTTCTCTTCCCACAGGCCAAAGTGCGGGGCGCCCCTAGTTTCTGTCCCTCCCTCATACTCCCTTGGCCTCTAAGTGCTCATGATTGCTTGACGAGCTGCGAGGCTGGTCGGGATTGGGCAAGGAAAAACGATGAGCATTAGTTGCTCGGTTTCTGAACTGCCAGAATTTTCAGCTTTTTTTAGCCTGGCAAGTTTGGCCAAGCTCTTTTTTCCTGTCGATCTAGGGGTGATGTTTCAAACAAGTATATGGCGCAAAGCGCAATAGGTGACCGCGGAGCGCTTACACCTTCACACGTAGCAAAATCCATAAATTAAGGAAAATTTCTGCTGTGAGGGTGAACATTGCATCTCAAAAGGAAAAGTCTGTGGTTTCTCAACCATTTTCAAAAGTAAGCACAGATTTGGAATCGTTATATACAACTTGTAAATCAAAAAACCAAAGTCTTCTGTTCAATTATCAGCCGTTCAGCTGCTACTATTTATTGATGCTATTGTCATGCATGAAATTTTGTCACTCAAGAGGGCAAGTCTGTGGTTTCACAACCATTTTCAAAAGTAAGCACATATTTGGAATCGTTATATACGACTTGTGAACAAAAAAACTCAAGTGTTCTGTTCAATTATCAGCCGTTCAGTTGCTACTAATTATTGATGCTATTGTCATGCGTGAAAGTTTGTCACTCAAGAGGGCAAGTCTGTGGTTTCTCAACCATTTTCAAAAGTAGGCACAGATTTGGAATCGTTATATACGACTTGTGAACAAAAAAACTCAAGGGTTCTGTTCATTTATCAGCCGTTCAGCTGCTACTAATTATTGATGCTATTGTCATGCGCGAAAGTTTGTCACTCAAGAGGGCAAGTCTGTGGTTTCTCAACCATTTTCAAAAGTAGGCACAGATTTGGAATCGTTATATACGACTTGTGAACAAAAAAACTCAAGGGTTCTGTTCATTTATCAGCCGTTCAGCTGCTACTAATTATTGATGCTATTGTCATGTGCGAAAGTTTGTCACTCAAGAGGGAAAGTCTGTGGTTTCTCAACCATTTTCAAAAGTAAGCACATATTTGGAATCGTTATATACGACTTGTGAACAAAAAAACTCAAGTGTTCTGTTCAATTATCAGCCGTTCAGTTGCTACTAATTATTGATGCTATTGTCATGCGCGAAAGTTTGTCACTCAAGAGGGCAAGTCTGTGGTTTCTCAACCATTTTCAAAAGTAGGCACAGATTTGGAATCGTTATATACGACTTGTGAACAAAAAAACTCAAGGGTTCTGTTCAATTATCAGCCGTTCAGTTGCTACTAATTATTGATGCTATTGTCATGCGCGAAAGTTTGTCACTCAAGAGGGCAAGTCTGTGGTTTCTCAACCATTTTCAAAAGTAGGCACAGATTTGGAATCGTTATATACGACTTGTGAACAAAAAAACTCAAGGGTTCTGTTCATTTATCAGCCGTTCAGCTGCTACTAATTATTGATGCTATTGTCATGTGCGAAAGTTTGTCACTCAAGAGGGAAAGTCTGTGGTTTCTCAACCATTTTCAAAAGTAAGCACAGATTTGGAATCGTTATATACGACTTGTGAACAAAAAAACTCAAGTGTTCTGTTCAATTATCAGCCGTTCAGCTGCTACTAATTATTGATGCTATTGTCATGTGAGAAAGTTTGTCACTCAAGAGGGAAAGTCTGTGGTTTCTCAACCATTTTCAAAAGTAAGCACAGATTTGGAATCGTTATATACGACTTGTGAACAAAAAAACTCAAGTTGTCTGTGCAATTCTCAAGATTACAGGAGCTACAGCGGAAAAACTGTTTATTGTGATTTTCAAGTCTTTCTACCCAAAAAAGTAATGTTTCGATTGCTCAAAAACCGGGTCTACCCCTCCAGATCTTCCTAAAATAGCATTACCTTTCAGGAAAAAGAAAGTTTGTCCAAATCCGTTGAGAATTCGCCCGGGGCCAGCATTTCCAGATATATATATATACGCATGAGGACAAAAGTTGAGTAACCTCTATAGACCGCGGAGCGGCCCTTCGGGCCGCTCCGCGGTCAAAAATAGATTTGAGCTTTTGCAAGCGATTCTTTACCAATCTCTTCAAGTCATTCTCGAAAAGAATTGCGAAGCGAAAAAGGCTTCTGAGGTTAGGCAAAAAAGTCTGCAAAGGCAGTCCTCTGTAGCATTTACGCATGCTGACTCAGCTATCGCACTGCCTCTGACTCGCCCCCTTCCATACCCACTGCCACCACCACCACACCCCTTCAGCCATCTAGACACAGCGGCACCCTGTCTGCTCCTTCTCTCTGGCAGTTATCCCTTTTCTCCTTCCCTTTTTTCGACATTATGCTCTCAAACTTTGTGCATCCTGTTGACAACTTCAAATTGCAGTTGTTGGCCTAAGCAAACGCAAATTTATATTTGTTAAACGTACACGTCCTATCTCATTCTTAACACTGAAAAGTGCTGACTACTTTTAGACTACTTAAACTACTTTTCTCAATTAGCCACTTCCCTCTTCCCCTCCTCAAGTAGGCAGCTTAATTAGGCGCAGGTGAAACTGCGATATTGCGCTTTTCCTCCTATGTCTGGCGGCCATTTTATCTCCCCCCCCCCCTTTTCACTGGATGTTGCACACACAGGCAGGCAGACGACTGGCCAAACAGCACAGCTGCAGTGTAGGTGTTTTTGCCCAGGCCAGCTTCCCAGGCTACATATAGGAGGGGTGGGCGGCTGTGTGTGGTGAGAGGGGTGGGATGGGGTGGAGGGGCTACTTGCCACGACTCGTAAAGCCTAACGACGCCTAGGGCAGGGGCTAGGCCCTAAAGCTCAGGGCACCTCCTTCCAGACTCTCTCCACTCATTGCCTTCTCTCTCAGCAACTTCTGCTGGGCACAAGTCGCACTTTGTGCCAACTGCCTTCATGACTGGCAGTAGATTCTTTCCAAGAGCCCTGACTCGCGAAATCGCTGCCAGCATCTGCTTTGAGGGACCCGCTTTGCAGACAAACGCTAGGGGGGCAGATTGGGGAAGCGTTAGACACTAGAGGGAACTGAGTGGAACGATTTTTGCGAGAATTATTTTTGAGGATATACTCGTCAACAGGTTCGCTAAAATTCTGGTCCAGATCTGGAAATGTAGATTTTCCCGACACTCACTCGTGCTCATTCCGATTGCCAACCAAATCGCGATTTGATAGAGTTTGTCTCCTATTTCAAGTGTGCATTAATTTCCAGGTGGAGTTCTTCCAGCGTGAGGACGGGGAACGGGTGGAGATTTTCGACGGGGAGGACGGCATCCTATTCGTCAATCGGTTGGCTCCACAAACAATCCACTCGCCCAGTCTCTATGGGGCATATATGCACGGCCATATATGCAGCCCCTCGGCAAAAGGGGCTCGAAAACCGGACCCCCTTTAGAGGCCCTTTTGGATGCCCTGGGTCTCTCTATAGCGGGGGCGCGGCTCATTTCGAAGGTTCAGGCCTCGTTCTCTGCCTCAATCACCGCGGGGCGCTTTGTGAAGTGAGCTTCCGGTAATTTATGCAAAGGGGGGCCAGGAACTGGGCCAATATTGAGGCGAGTTCGTTCTGGACAGGAGGCCAGGCCACTAAATGAGCCATTTCCACACGGCTGCTTATGGTTTTTAGAAAAAGGGAAGAAGGGTTTTTGCGGAGGAATGCTCAAAAAATTTGCCCCAATTTAAGCATAATTTCCTCAGATTTGTAAAATTTTAGACGATTGAAGTTATTTTTTTATCCAAACTTTCTTCTAATCCAGTATTGCGTTCTCTCAGAACTTTCTCAATGCCCAGTTATGAACTCATTCGAGATGGGCAAAGGGGGGCAAAAATTGGCCAGGGTCCGTTCTAGACACTAAATTAGCCATTTCCACGGCTGTTCATGGTTTTTGCGGAGGAATATTAGGAAAATTTCAGGCCCAAGCAACCTAATTTTAAACATAATTTCCTCAGACTTGTAAATTTTAGACGATTCAAACATTTGTTTGTCCAAAACGTCCTTGCGTTTTCTTATAGCTTTCTCAATGTCCAATTGCGGGCTTATTAGAGATGGGCAATGGTTGACGCAGGGCGGACGGGCGAGCGACGGGGGATGCATTTGTGCTGCTGAGGTCGGAGGAGGACTGTCAGAAGGCCACCGGCAGACAGAAGCAGTACATCGGCACCCGCTATATCGAGCTCTTCCGAACCACCACTGCTGAAGTCCTACAGGTCACATACTACTCCAATTAACGAAGACGAATTGTTCAATCCAGATACTTAGCAGTGCCCATGTGCATTGGTGAAACATAAGTAGGTGAGGCAAAATGGTAATATCATAACTTAGTTTAGACTACGATCTCTTTGCCTAGTTATCTCAGTTAAAATAGGTATGAATGCTAACCGAACCACCACTGCTGAAGTCCTACAGGTGACATACTTTACTTTACAAGGCAGCGAAGAAGAATTGTTCAATCCAGATACTTAGCAGTGTCTCTGTGCATTGGCGAAACATTAGTAGGTGAGGCAAGATGGTAATATCGTAACTTAGTTTAGATTTCGATGCTTCTAACTCTTTGCGTAGATATCTCGGTTAAAATAGGTACAAATGCTAACCAGCAGAAATTAATTGCACTTTAGTTGAAATTAATTACACTTAGCGGCAGAAGCCTGCGACAGACCCGATTCATTGCAACCTAAAATTTACGCATCCTTGCCTCCTCCACTCCTTGCCACACCAAGATACACTTCCGCCGCTCTGAGCAACTCCAGCGAGCCTACATCGACGGCTCAGGCTGCTCTTTGGGCGCAGCACACAGAGGGGAGAGAGGGGTCTTTAGGCTGGGGGCACAGGAGGAGGGGGGTATAGGAGGGCAAAGAGGGGCCACCCCCACATAGAAAGATTAAAGAAGGATTATGCGGTAATCTCTGGAAGGGCCTTCCCCTTCGGCAGAGAGAGAGCGAGCGGGAGCACCCAAGGCCCTTGGGTATCGAACTGCTTCGGGGCGCCTCCACAGACCTCTGGGACTGAAAGGAGAAGGACAGAGGGAGGGCTCTTCCCATTTCCCCTCGCGTGGGAGGGCTGCTCTGAGGATGTGCGCCGCTACCAGCCGCTCTCTTTGCTCTGCGACTCAGGGCGCGACCGCCCTCTTAATCCCTCCCCTGCACCCTCGGAGGCCAGCACAGGGCCCTTTCAATTGATGAGCACACGCTAGGGAGGCCCTCTTTGAGGGGGGTGCATCCTTGGAGGCCTCCCCAACTCCTCCTCTGGCCTACAGGACATGCTCTGCTGCTTCCTTTTGAGGGGCGGGGTCCTTTGGGGGGCCTGTTTGGGGGGGGGCCTCCAGGGGGAGGGGGAGACCAGTTCCCGCAAGCGTTTCCACACTCTCAGCCTCCGCATTGTTGCAGAAAGGCATGGAGGGGGAGGGGGCCTCTTTAACTTCCCCCTCTGCCCATCCTCCTCCAGCCTCCCCAGCCCCCATTTCCTGGGTCTGGTCACGCTTTCGGCTTCCACGCAATGGCCGCCCTCTTCATACCCCCCCCCAACCATTTCTCTCCCTTTCCAAGCCTCACACACTGCGACTAGTTTTTAGCGACGCCTATTTTCATATTTTTCCTCATTTTGGACCCCAAAAAGTGCTCTTTTCCTGGTTCTAGTGGAGGCGAATTGCCGGCTTCTCCCTACGGTAATTCCCCTAAGGGCTTCTCGAGGACAGTAGCTAGCTTGTAAAAGAAACCATCTAAACGACATTTTTTTTGCTAAAGCAATCAATATCGGCTGCATTCTGAAATAGTCCATCTGCCCCTAGTCCCCAATTGTGGAAGAGTGCCTGAAAGAAGCAGCTATTGGCAGGTGATCAACAACACGATGGAGACGGGTAAAGCGGGCGGCGTTGGGGCTCTGGGCGGGGATGCTGCGTCGGCTGCGGGGCTGATGCCGCTGCCGCACCCCGGCCTCCCTCTCCCGCACCCTCAGCTCCCGCCGCCCATGTCCCAGATGGCTCAGGTAGGCGCGCGCATTTGATCAGTCTCTACTCCACCGGCTGATGTTTCATTTGCAGCATATATAAGGTTTTTGAAGGGTTGAGGTAATTGTAGATTGCCATTGACGATTAAATTCTTTACCTGGTCGATAAAGTTTGCTGGCTAGTTGCTGCTGCTTCAGTTCAGCATGCGTTTGCTCCATTGACTGACCAAATCTAAGCCAAAAAATTTGCCCATTGCTTTCTCTGCCTCCAAAGTGCAACCTTGCGCTCTTTCGTCTTTAACAATAATTCTAAGCTGAATTTTTCGTTGCTCTGGTGCAAAAGGGCAGTGTGGATTGTCAGGCAGTGGGTGTGCCACAGCAGCTGCTGATCCAAGGACGGAGCCGTGATTGCATCCGCCTCCGTGGCCTGCCCTACGAGGCCCTGGTGCAGCACATCCTGGACTTCCTCGGCGATTTCGCCAAACACATCGTCTACCAGGGCGTTCACATGGTCTACAATGCTCAGGTACACCCCCCCCATACTTGCCTTTCACATCTGGAACCTTTCACATCCCTTCGAATTTGGAACCCAAAAATTAAAGATTCACCAAATATTTGACTAACCGACAGTGCAAACTCTTTTCTCACTGCGGGACATAAGGCTGCAGCATGAAGTAAAAATTTTGGCTCATGAGAGAGAAGCAGTATTGGGTCGCTGAAAGGGGTGGGATGGCAATGGCTAGTGGGCGTAGACTGGCCCAATGATGATCCGATAAAGAAATGTGACGAATTACAGGGCCAGGCAAGCGGAGAAGCCTTCATCCAGATGGACTCCGAGGCTGCGGCCCACCAGTGCGCCGAGGAGCGCCACAACAAGTACATGCAGGTTCCATTTTCAGCCTCTGTCCGCCATTGTAGGATTTCTAGCCCGTCAGCTGATGTTTCAAGCATATTCTTGGTACGCCACACCGCCACTCCTGAATCGATCCTTTTCCGGGTATTGCTATTTATCGTTGTTCAGAACTTGCTGCTCTTTCCAAGTACCAGCAGTCAAATAGCTTCACAACTCCAATGGCAAAAAGATTTTGGACTTTAAAATGAACAAGCTGGACAACAAAAGTTCAATCAGGAATCAAGCAACTGTCTGTGCAGATCGGGAAGAAGCAGCGCTACATCGAGGTCTTCCAGTGCTCGCCGGACGACATGAACCTGGTACTCACCGGGCCCAGCGGAGGCCAGATCCCGCTCTCCCCCGGCAACGCCGGACTCCCGGCCGCGGCCTTCCCCAACGTCTCCCAGCTGGCGCTCACCAACCCTGCCATGGCTCAGGCCCTGCTTCAGGTCAGGCCACCACTTAATTGGCCCTACGATTGCTGATGTACAGCAAGCAGATTTGATGTTAGATGATAGGATTAGCAAGGCAGCAGTCCGTGATAGTTTGCGCTTTTATCGCCAGTGAATAGCTTTTGCAAGAAGCTTGCTGAACTCTTACCATCAAGGCTGCAGCCCCCTTTGTGAGAGACTCTCTAGCGTTTGCTCAACAATGCCCCAACAAAGAATCCATCAACCGTCTTCCAAATGTGGCCTTAGTTACAATATCTGTGAAACATCAGACGCCCAAGCCCCCACTCCCCCTTTACCATCTTTAAAGCAGTACCCATCCCGGCGAGAAAAGCCAAAAACTGCAAGTTCAGATGGCCTCCTAGCAATCGGTGCAAGAAAATTTGGCAATTTTTAATTCATTTCGGCGGCGATGGACTGGTACGAATCAACTTTTCTATGGATATGGCTTAATTCTTAAAAGTAGTGAAACATTAGTTGCCCAAGTCCTCCACCCTTCCTTTACCCTCCCAATAGCAGCGCCCATTACCGCAAGCCGAAACCAGTAAATGCAGGCTCAGATGGCCTCCTTGCAATTGTTGGAAGAAAATTTGTCAATTTATGAATCATTTCGCTTACATTCGGCTCGTATCGATCAACTTGTATATTAATATGGTCTAACTTAAAGAAGCTGTGAAACATCAGACGCCCAAGTCTTCCACTCCCCCTATACCATCCTCCAATCAGTCCCCCCTTCCCTCAAGCCCAAGCCAAAGCTGACAGCAGTCTCACATGAGCAATCTCCGATCAACTTATCTACTAGAATGGTCTAACTTCAAGAAGCTGTGAAACATCAGACGCCCAAGTCTTTCCTCCTCCTTTACCCTCTCAAACGCAGTCCCCCCTTTCCGGCAGCCAAAGCCAACCGACTGCAGGCTCAGATGGCCTCGCAGCCAGGGCTGCTGGCTGCCCAGATGGCAGCACAACAGCGGCTGATGGGCCCGGCGCCGGGGCTGCTGGGCAGTCTGGGCGCCTCGCCGACCTCGCCGGTGCCGTCCAGCCAGCCGCTCTACTCACCGGCCGCCCACCAGTTCCTCATCGCTCAGAACGCCGCCCTGCTTCAGGTACATACTCTCACACTCTCTGACTTTACACGGCCAAGCATTGACAGCTGAGGATGAATTGGGTTGATTCTGAAAATTATGAAATTATGAAAATTATGAAATGATTAGGAAATCATGAAAAATATTCTTAAATTACGAATCTAGTTCCCCAGGTTCACTCAGCACACACTCCCTCACTTTACGGCCAAGCATTGCACAGCTGTAGATGAATTGGGTTGATTATGAAAATTATGAAATGATCATGAAATTATGAAAATTATTCTTCAATTACGAACCTAGTTCCCCTGCAATGCCAGCCGTAGGTTTGACCCTCATATTCAAACTTCACAGCCAAGCATTGACAGCTAAGGCTGGGCTTGTGTTGATTAGGATCACTCACTCCACTGGAATTGATGAATTTCTTGAAGTTACGAACCTAGTTCACCATCGAAACATGCCAGCAATTGATTTAACCTTGCTATTGATACTTTACAGCCGATAGCAGGCACGGTTAATCCTTTCATTAATGAATCGAGCAGATTGTCTCAGTGAGCAGAAGCCATAGCTACATTCCCTGAATGAAACATCAGAGTCATGAGTAGTAGGTTTTTCTTTTGCAGGCAGCCAACGGCGGCGGCATGGCAGGCCTCATCTCGCCAGCCAGTGCTCCAACAGTCTCCCACGGCGGTCTTGTAGCCTCGCCCATCACCACCTTCGCCAACTCACAGCGCCCCCCGAACGTCCTACCAGGTACCCGCCTGCCTTCTTTCCCTTGCCCCTTCTCACACCACCCAACATCCAGAGCAGCCATTGGGAGCCTCCTAAAGGGGTACTGGGCTGGCCCCCTATGAGTGCTGGTTTAACTTTTTTTGGGATTTTATGACGGGCACACACTCAGCATGCTGGGAAAGGATTGGAAAGCACTGCGGCTACACAGTGAAAAGACATAGCCAATGAATAGGATTGGGTTC
Source organism: Ptycholaimellus sp. GST1_10 (assembly GCA_030248095.1). NCBI lineage: Eukaryota > Metazoa > Nematoda > Chromadorea > Chromadorida > Chromadoridae > Ptycholaimellus > Ptycholaimellus sp. GST1_10. The sequence goes on along the minus strand of JASANA010001658.1, from coordinate 31,913 downwards.
TCCTCATTTTGGGGCGCTGGAGTGGGGTCGAAAAACGGCTATAAGTCCTTACTCTACGCGGGGATGGCGTGTGTGGGGGCTTGCGAATGCCTGGGGAGAGGTGCTGGCACTCCTCCTCTTCATCCGGGTCCGTCTATTGCAGGTGGTGGTGTGGGCGGTGGTGGTGGTGGTGGTAGTCTGGACTGGCTACAGCAGCAGGCGCCGGCACCGCTTCTCTAGACAAAGCCTCTCTTGCACCTCCTCTCCTACCCAATCCTCCAGCCACCCCCCACGCACCAATACACCACCCTTTTCGGCACCCCTTTTGCTGCTTGCACCTATTTTTGGCGGTTCCTGGCTCCTTTACATGGCTTTTGCTCTTCTCCCATTTTTCTGGGCCCCTTCTCTCCCTGTTCCCACTTTCCTGCTCCAACCTGGACCTCTCTCGACCTTACAACTCCGTGAATTCTGAAAGAGCATTCCTTGTATGCCGTTTTATCGAATTTCCGAGATGAAGCAAAGTTCAGTGCGCATTTTCTCATTTTGAAAATGTCAACTGAGCTCTAAATTTTCACTTAAAGCTCTAAATTTGTTACAAATTGCCACGCTCATGAGTTGAGACGCAAAATTTGAAGTCTCTGCTACCACTTTATCGCATCCTCTGTTCTAGACTACACTTTTTCCGTTTTTGTCCCCAAAATATTTAGGCAATTTTTTAAAAATTCGTTCTATTTCTTGTGATTCGCCAAGCAGGCACTCCCATTCGTCTTTGAGCCTCAGACCTCCTGCGATAGCTCTTCCGATATTTACAATGCCACAAACATCCTTGATAAGCAATAAACCGACTTTTCACAACTTATTCATTCAGCTTAAAGAATAGATGCACCAAATACTGCATAATAATTCTCTTTTCCTCAATAACCGAATGACACATCTCAACCATACGTGTCCCGACCCCCCCCCCCCCCCCCCCCCCCCCCCCCCGACCCGAAAAACCCGACGTGGGGGGGATGGGGGAGGAGGTAAAATCAACCAATTCCGAGGGGTTCCTTTTTTAGTAGTGCCACGTATGGTCTCAAATTTATTGCATAGAGCTAAAAAGTAAAAAAGGTCATATGAAACTGAAACATCAGCAAAGGCGATTTTAGGCATCGCCTATCCGTCGCCAGCCGTCTCCCCAAATTCGGCCGCACGCGCAGCTGCCTATCATGCACAGGAAGTCAAGGTTTGTAATAATTAATTGACTTAGGAATCATTAATTGGTGATCAAAATTATGATAACTAACATCAAGATATTGCTGTGGTACATAACTAAGCATTCGAATCTACACCAAATCTATACGTGCAGCACACAATTAGTGTCCATAGCCAGCCCGTTTTCAATTCGATTTTTCAACAAAACTAGCTGCCAAATTTATGCTGTGCTGAAAACAAGAATTTTCACTATCAAAGCTGGCATAATTCGAAGAATAATTTTTCTAATCGCTTTTGAAACAAAAATTTTGCTGCTCGATGAATACTCAGCTGAAAACCGACAATTGTTGTACAGCAACGTGCTTGATGTAGTTCTAAGAATAAATTTGTTCGCAGGACGGGCAGTGGGTGTACAGCGGCAATGACTACGCCTCCATCATGCTTGTGCCGCCACAGCTACAGCATCAGCCAGCCTTCATGCACTAAGCCTCCCCCGCCCTCTCACACCAACACTACGGCATTCCTCATTTAGCCTTCGCGAAGCCTAACATTTTCAGCACCTCTTTACGGAACAGCCGTAGTTGTCTTTGCCACAATTCTTTTTTTAAGGCTCCGCAAGACATTTTATTGGAGTTGGTAACTGTTGGAGCAAATAATTGCCAGAAAAAACTCACAAATGCCTTAAAGTTGTAGAGTCTCAATTGTGACTTTGTGAATTTCTTTGACTAACTGAATTTCCTCCTACGCGTCTTCTAGTGCCTCTTATTTCAGCTGATTTGCTCCAAGCAAATTGTCGCCCACTGAGCCTTTGCCGACAGTGCCTTAGATTGTACAGCCTTTGCCTTCGCCGAATTTTACCGCCTGCCTTTTTTCTAAATTTTCAATTCTTTTTTGAAATTTTTATTTTATTATTTTTCCTGTGATGCATTCAGCCTAGTTGCACCCAGCGCCAAGTCTAGCATGTAGCAAGCAGAGAGCATTCCGCTGCACTTTTCGTGATTCCCTCGCAACCACTCCGCAGATTGATATTATGCCCACCTCTCCCACTCCCCAACCAGCAACCTCTGCTTAGAAGCCGTCAACTTCTGTTGCCACAGGTCCATTCCAAAGCTTTCGTTTGTGCCCCTTTTTTGAATTTTTTTAAAATTTCCGAGCGCCTTTGCGAATCCAGTGTCTTCCAGACGTGTGCATAATGATTGTTTTCGACCATTTTTGACGTGTATCTTTGGAACATTCCTTTATTTAGATGTTTTTATTTCATATCACTTCTCCTTTAGTCAATTAGTTTCTCGTGTCACCGTAAACTTCTTAGTAGTTCCTTAAATTATGCCTCGTTTTTTCGATTGCCTTGAAGCGTACAATTAAAGAAAAATTATGTAGATTTGAAATTTTAAAAAAAATCACATCAAAAGATGAAAGCTACTCGCAGTCTTTCTGAGCATTTGTTAATTTAAATTGTTTTTTATTTCAGAAATTCAGACAGGGGAACGTAAATTCTTTTTTTTCAATTTGAACAAATTGCACAACTGGCAGACAATAGGAGTAAAAGTACACCTGACTAACATAGAACTCAGCTGACAGGTATATGAGCACTGGATCAGGAAAAGGAGCACTTGGGGATTATGGAAGAATGGGGAGGGTAGGAATGTTTATGTACAAACAGTTTTTAAGGCAAACTTTGCATAGAGAAATATGAAATTGATAATATTTTTGAACCATTCTAGAAAACCTAAAAGCATAATAGGCCTTCGTCTGCCCGAATAGCCAGTATCAAGTCGCCGGCATAGACGAACATGTTGACGAAGGCAAACACCTGCAGTTTGCACGTTTCATACTCAATCAATTTTTTGAAGAAAATTCAAAACTTTCAGTTCAAAACACAAGTTCCATATTGTTTTTTGAATTGAAGTAACCACCTATATATTTTATTATGCACTATCTTTGGTGCTAATGAACTGATTTCTATGTTTTTGATCTTGAAATATGTGAGGAAAAAAACGCGCTCACCGAGGCAGCAGTCCATTCAGGGAGTCGGCAAGCAATGCGAATGGCTAAGCCGTTGGGCGGATAGCAGGCGGCGTACCAGGACTCCACTCCACCCACTATCAAGTAGATCAGCAGCCCCGAAGCACTGAGGAAGGAGTCTAGCGATCGCCACGTTGAGTCCCCGTCCCCAGCTACTGTAATCCCGCTTCTTACTTCCAACGGTTTCAATTGAGGAACGACCTGTCAATAATTGCACAGTTTGTAAGGAGTATTTGACAGTCGAAACAGCAATATGAGTCATCGTTTCTGCTATTTCAAAATATCCTCGTTTCCTTAAGACAACACCGCTGTTTTTTATCTTCATAAGCTTCCATATAGAGCAGACCTTCCCTACGAGTTGCCCCTTTCCCAAATCCCATCGCCTTCAAGCAGCTCAGTTGGCGTTCCATTGTGACAAGGAGTTTCCGGAAACACACCGATGGGAGCGAGGGTGATGAGGATGGCTAGGGTGCCGAGGCACATGAGGGAGGCCAGGACGACAAGGCCGATCTGACCTTCCGCCCGCACAGCCCAGGCCCAGTTGTGCAGGGCTGTACCGCCGAAGCGGACTCCGGCGCCGCAGATGCACCCGATCACTATCACTCCGCACACCTGCAGTGCCAGCCGCTTTGCACCCAGCAGCCTGATGTTTCAGCGAGGAAATAAATAAAACTTCAAATGAACAATTCTTAATTTGGGTGTTGGAAACATGGGTGGTTTTACAATGTATGTCAATGCTAGGAAAAATTTCCTGAAATCCTGACAGAATTGTTTGCCCGTTCTCTGAGCGGTAAAATATCCCAGCTAATCAACTGGCACTAAAATTTCCTTTTTCCCACGATTATCTTCACTCTATCGACCAATAATGCTGGACAACAAGTCAACTTCCTTAGCCTACGAGATTTGACGACGGCAATTATTGACCATATTCGACACATTTCTCTAGTTCCCTTAGTTCCAGTCTTAGCAGAGCCTGGAATAATTTCCCAAATGCCCTGATTTCACGCTCATTAAAACAACTCCCAAAAATTCTTCCACAAACCTCAACAGCCAAACAAACTAACTCACTAACCCACTTCACCAAAAAACTTTTACTATCCTCAACAGCCAAACAAATGCTCCCTAACCAGCTGGACGATCTTGAAGGCGGCCCTCAAAGATGCCGGGTAGCGGGGCTGTAGGTAGGCCACGCTGTCGGCGTAGCTGACGCGGCGTCGGGAGCGCGGGGCGACGGTGGAAGGGGCATTGGGCCTCCGGAGGGAGGTTGCCCGATAGACCGTCGTCCTTCCAGAGGGTGGGGGAGGAGGGAAGGAGGAGCTGCTGGCAGCGTAGCGGTAGTAGCGTCGCAGCCCGCCACCGCCCCTCTCGGCTCTGCTTGGACTCAGCTGGAATGGAGGAGGCGGCTTTAGGGGAGGGGAAGCATGAAGTTGGGGAAAGAGAAATGGAGCTGGTTGAGGTTTTGACGAATAAAAATGAAAAAATAAAAAAATAAAATTAACTCTATTAGCCGCCCTTCTGCACTGCCGGGACTCAGCTGGAATGGAGGAGAGGGCTTTTGGGGAGCACGGGAGTTGGGGAAGGGATGGAATTGATAGAGTTTGAAACAAATAATGCTCTCAATATGAATATTCAGGAAATTCAATCAGTTGCTCTCCAGATGAAATGGACTTGATGTAAGCTTTTGAGAATAGCGGTGAAAAGATCGAGTTCAAAAAAGCTATGAGACAAAGACAAATGAATATTCTGGAAAGTAGCTGTTATGAAATTATAACCATGAAACCCCAGTGGCATTCAGATCCTAAATGCGGCTGGCAGAAATGAGAAAATAAGCTCAAGTTTATGGATTTATTCTTTGCAAACACATTATTTCATTTTTTCTTCTAAATCACACCTTGATGATTTTTAGCGCTTGTGATTTTGAACAACTGCATTCGCTAACATATTCCAAGCCTACTACACCAATACCTAATTTATTTCAGTCAAGCGCCCGAGGGCCAAACAGCAAATCTTCAATCCTCACTTCCGATCACACCTAACATTCATTTTCAATTTCTATGTCCGCACTGAAACATGGGCGCCGTGAGTAGCGGCAGGCAAAGGCTAGCCTGAACTCTGTAGGCAGGCGGTAGGCCGGGGGCATCTGGAGGAGTGGTGGGGTAGACGTCGGCGCTGCGGGTGCGCTGGTAGCGCTGCTTCCGATACACCGGCTGCTTCACTGGCCCTGTGGGGCTGCGCGAACGCTCGCCCTCTGCGTAGCCTGAATTGGAGCTCATTTGAGCCACGTAGAAGGGGCGTCTTCAGTTAGGCCCAACTGAGAATTGCGATGACTTTGTTCAGCCATTTTTTGGTTTCTAGATTGGATTTGTTTAATTATCGAATAAAAACGGTTAGATTGAAAAATTGCAATTGCGATGGCGAACATAGAAAGGACATGTTCAGTTAGGCCGAACTGAGAATTGCGATGGCTTTGAGAGATGAGAATTGAGAATTCTTGGTCGGAACGGTTAAATTGAAAAATTGCCTGATAAAGAATGCTTTTCATGCCTAATGCGACAAAAAAGACCCTGCAAGCGTTCTATTTCTATATAGAACCTTTTTCTGACCTCTGACCTCTCTGATCCTTTTTCGAGAACAATAAGGTAGGAACAAATTGGCCTACAAGTAAATTCGTACAAAGCCATGCTTGCATGAAACATGCAACTGAAATATTTACCCCAATCCGCAAAACTTCAATATTCTTCTCGATTCCCAATACCGGCCAAAATGAGCGTTGCTCTTAAGACATCTACTCCGATAAAGTAAAAGAGGTGACCATGATGGCCAGCGGAGTAGGAGCGTCCTTTGGCGTAGCGACTACTGGGTTGGGCAGGGGTGCGGCGAAGCGTAGTGGTGCTCGTCTGAGCACCCAGAGAAGGCCTTCGAGTCCTGGGGGAAGAGGGGCCGGGGGCGAAACTTGTCGTAGCTGTGGCCCCTCCGTACCGATTGTAGCCGCCCGGTCCCAGCACTCCTTCTATAAGCAATCGTTATACAGATATAGAGCAAAAGTTCAAAGGTATCTGTTCTTCTGATGTGTTTACGCTTTGGAACGAAATTTCTGCTATGGCATCATTGCGGCAAAGAAGTTTCTTCATGCTACCATACGTTGAAACATTGACCGTCCTAGTGGACAATACACTGGCTTCATACGAGACGAAAAAAATGTTACGTCGTAAATTTATAACAGTCGATTCTAAGCTATAATTGAAGTTTGGGATTAGCTAGCCTAATTAGTTGAGCAGCAGTAACCTTCTAGTTTTAGATGAAGTTCGGTATACCTCCCTAATTCGCTCATTATCCCCAACTATTATTTACAACATAGCCGCATAAATATAGAACATTGTCACGCAAACCTTCAAACTTTGCGCCAATTTTTTCTTTGTTAACAACTAGGACATTTAAAATCAACCTACCGAAAGCTGCATATCAATTTAAAAGCGGATGAAAAGAGAACAAGAATATAAAATAGTAGAAAATGTATTTCCTTGACTTTTTATACGAGCCAATTGGCAATTTTGGAGAAATGAGTCCCTCATTTGGCCTGCCGATGTAGCAGGCAGATGTAAAGGGAATAAAAAGTGTAACCTTGAGCAAGGTATCCGATGTCCAGTGGTCTGGGTGGGGAGTAGTCGGCGTAGTAGCCGCCTCTACGCGGCTGCATGTAGTAGGCCGCATTGATGGGCACCTCCGATTCCCTGCAAGTATTTTAGGTCCATTTTTCGCAGAAATTTCTTACGATGCTTCAAGAGCTAAGCGAGGAGTTTTAGGCGCAGAATCATTTTCTCCGTAAAACATGAGTAGAAAGTACACAGCATAATTTTTAAGCCCACAGTTCAATTGCGGCTTACCTTGATGTTTCATCAATGAGTAAGACTCAGCTTTAAGACTAGCCCAAGTAATTTGTACTCCTCTCAGAGTTGACTAATTTCCCTTCTTTATAATTGTTAGGGCAACAGCACTTACGAACTATTATTTTGCTCACATTCTGTTCTGAGAATAAAAACTATATCTGGTACCATCGGCAAGCCAAAAATAAGTCTCTTTTCTCCCAAAATTGAAAATGCCCCGAGTCAAAAGTCAAAGAAATAAAACTTCTACTACAGGAATCTGCTGCTTGACAGTTGCATTTTGTTTTTGGCGCGCAGTTCAGAGGCTCTTTCCATGCGCGCCCAAAAATAAAATGCAGATGACGCAGCAGATTCCAGTAGTAGAAGTTTTATTTCTTTGACTTTTGACTCGGGACATTTTCAATTTTGGGAGAAAAGAGACTTATTTTTGGCTTGCCGATGGTACCAGATATTTCTTCTACTTTTAGTATTTAAATACACAAAAATAAAAATAAATGCTTATTAAGGATTCGAACCTGCCAGTTTCGCCCAGCTGTCCAATCGCTTAAACCACTACACCACTGGTGCATATGTCACCTTAGCTTAACTTCAGATTTATCAATAATAAAATACATGATGAGGCCCAAGGACCCGGGGCGGGGCGGGGGGGGGGGGGGGAAGAAATGAATACCTACTATCGTCCATTGAATAGATGCGGAGAAGAAGAAGGAGAAGAAGGAGAAGAAGAAGGAGTTCGGACAAATGGTTTTGAGTAATTTTCTCTTGTGTTCTGCCGTTTTTGGGCAAAACCTCGCGAGTTTTGGTCAATTTGATGATGCTCTTTCCAATGCAAAAAGAATCAGAACGAATGGACGTTTCTGTGAAGCACAAAATCCTTGGTGTCACGACGGTTCATCACCGCGACGGTTCATCACCGCGACGGTTCATCAAAACGACGGTTCATCACCGCGACTGTTCATCACCGCGACGGTTCATCAAAACGACGGTTCATCACCGCGACGGTTCATCACCATATAATCCCCCGGACTTCATGCTCCCCGGAGCTGTGACTTTCCAGAAAACTTTTTTAAATTGGTTTTTAATTGCTTAATTGTTTATTTAATTAATTAAACAAAACAGCTAAAAATTGAATGTTTTTGCTTCGAAAATTTGCTTCTTTTAGATAATTTTGTTTGGAAAAAGCAATGTAAATTATTTGTCTACAATGCCTAATCATCAATGTAAAATTCGGATTTTTACATGAAGCTTTTTATAAAACAGAAAAAACAAGCAAACGAATTGAAACAATTAATGATGCATGCTCAAAAAACGATCTTTTCTAAAAAACAATTTTTTCAATATTTAGTTTTTTAACTTGCATTGAATTTTATTCGTTTTAAATAGTATTTTTGGAATTTATAGATATAGAATAATTTTTAGAAAAGTGTATTTGTTTAGAAAAGTTTATTAGAAGTAGGCTACAACACATCCAGGCTGGTGATGAACCGTCGCAGTGATGAACCGTCGTTTTGATGAAACGTCGCGGTGATGAACCGTCGCGGTGATGAACCGTCGTTTTGATGAACCGTCGCGGTGATGAACCGTCGCGGTGATGAACCGTCGTGGAACCAAAATCCTTATCAATTTTAAGATCTAGCAATAACCCCTAAAACGTACACCTGGGTCGAAAAGAGGGGCTGTGCGCTGACACTCCGCTAACGCTCCGTTCGCGCCAGCCCAATATTCAGCATCATTCTCGACTAGTGATTATCTAAACTTTTCACCAAATCACTTCTTTATAATTGTTAGGGCAATAGCACTTACGAACTATTCTTTTGCCGAAAACATTGGTTGCTCACATTCTGGTCTGAGAACAAATCAATATTTGACATCATTCTCGACTAGTTCCTCTTTAATATTTTCACCAAAGAACAGGAAACTATTCTGAAGAGATGTGAAGGTGAGGAAGTGAAATAGGCTACCGAGATCGCCGCCGCTGCTGCTGGTAGTAGGCGGGCACTTGGGGGCTGCGGGCGCGCTCCCGCCGAACGCGCCTCATCCCATCCGCCTCCTCTCTTCTAGCCACGCCTCATCCAGCCATCTCTCTTGCCCTTTCACCTAGGCTCCATCTGTCAACAGAGCCAAGGCATCAGTCCTTGGCCAACAAAACCCCTCAACTCCTTGCCAAGCAAGAATCGCACGGCCAAGCAAGCAGAACCAAAGCTGACGCCTAGTTTGAACGAAATTTGATAAAGTACCAGAGAGGTTGTTTTTGAGAGCATGTACACGCAAAAGAAAGGCTTAGGCAATTTTGAGCCTGCAGTGATTTCAAAAAAGGCGGTGATAAGGAATCGAAACCAAATACGAACTGTTTCGCCCAATATCATCCCAGGTTTGGTTCGATAAAAATAGCCGAAAACTTAGCTCATAATCTGCCTGAAACATTGACTCTCGCTTCGAATTCCTCCTCCGTCTCAACAGTCAGCTAAAGTTCCCATCATTCCTCAAAAGCAATCGCGAAACTCACCAGGTCAGCTATGCTTGCAAGCTCCCAATGCTAGCAGGAAATAGGGGGTGGGGGGCGCTAAGCCAGCCTGAGAAGAAGAGGGTCTGGGAAAGCAGAGAAGTCGCCCTCCCAACGACCGGTTATGAAATTGAAGGACTGCTTAGGAAGCTAAGCTCTGGCCAGGTGTGCGGTCGGTGGGGCAGTGTGCCTGGAGGCTTCAAGTGGCCCCCACATACACAGTTGTGTCTGCCACCAGGGGGACGGGGGTTGCTGGCCAGAGAGAAGGCCAGAGTCAGCAGGCGATGCTGGAGAGCCTCTTGGAGAAGGCTCCCCCTGGGGGGCTAGGGGGATGGGGGTAAGGGGGGTAGGGGGTAAGGGGGGTAGGGTCGGAGAGTCAGCCCCCCCCCCTCCCCCACCCCAGAAGGTCCAGTAGGCCGCAAGTCACACTCAGTCCCAGCGCAAATATTTGCCCCCCTGGACCCCGGGGGAGGCCCAGACCTCTGGACCAGCCCTTTGAACCCCAGCCACTCTTCTACCGGCTGGACAACCGCCGAAACTTTCACCGGGGGACGACGACCCAGGCCCTGGTAGTAGGAGAGCGGGGGCGATCCTCTTCAGCCGGAGGCTCCCCACACACCACGCCCGCTCTCTCTCTCTTTCTTCCGCAACCCTGGGGGGCCAGTTGATAGATATAGGCTGGGCGTTTGCGGCTGACCTTTGGTCGTCAATGGAGCTGCATTTGGGCCATAATTTTTAAAAACTTTATGGTTGAATTTGATAGTTTTCAGGAAGAAATTTGTATAAGCTTGAAGAGATGCTTTTGTCTGGGAAATTTGTGAAATAATCAATTATTGGGGCGTTTGGATGTTCAATAGGTTTACTCGTGAATGAGGCTTGATGAAATGAAATGCTCAGAAAATTTGTGATTTTGGGATGTTCCGTTTGGACACAAAATTCATGTTTTCCTCAGGCCAGGCCTTCAGTGGGTTGCCTTTTTTGAAAGCCTTCCTTTATATTGACAGGAGCAGAGGAGGGCGTGGCGTGTTGGAAAAACATTGCCTTCTGGTGTTTGCATGCATCTGCATTCACTTAGACTCCAGCCGATGTTTTAGCCTGCCTTAATGCGCATTCACTTATATCAGCGTAAATTGATGTTGCTTCCTGATTTGCCAATCAGCTTGTCTCGCCCGTTCCCAGTCCTTCCCTCGTGATATGTGTTATGTGTACAAGGAAGCAAAGCAGGGGGCATAAGCTGGACAGGGGGTGAAAGTTCGCGCCTAAACTCCTTCGTCTGATGATAGCACAAAGCCAAACATGCCTGCGCACAGCGCTAAGGAGGAGCCTTAAAAGCTACTTAGGAGTGTGATAACGAATCGCTCTGCACACAGCTATCAAATGGGGAATGCGGCACAAACAAGCTTGGACCTTGATAGAGCATTTCTTCACTGAAGCTTTGCGTCAAAACAGGCAAAAACTTTGAGGCATTCAAATTAGCAACAACTGAACGCTACCCGATCAAGTCACGCCTAATTCAGCATTTTCGTACTCTCATGACTCTTTAGAAATTTGAAGTCTTCTCCACATAAGATCTCTGATGCAGAAAGAATACCGATGCACATAGAACTCTGGCGCACTTTGCCTATAGAACTCTGCACGAATGACAAAAGTCATATCTGACTGCTCTTAGAAATCTGGCTCAGGTCATTTGCTCATCTAAAGGGCATATAGAATTCTGGTGGCGCACTCTGAACTGAGCGTAAGATTCGGCCTTTAAAAGGGGGCGGAGAGGACGCGGACGCCGGCGATGCTGAAGGTGACGCCGGTGTCGAAGGCGCTGTAGTCGTTCACGGCCACGCCGCCCCAGTCACCGCCCACGGCCAGGTTCAGGATCACCCTCAATTGCTGCATTGGTGAAGGAATGTGAACATAGGATGGGGAAAACCATTGACCGCCAGTAAAAAGGATGCTGGTAGGAGGGGAACTGGGGAACATAAAGGGGAAGGGTGGGAAAAACCAGGTCATATATGTGGGTGCTTTTAGGCTGGAGAAGCTTGGCATAGGCTCTGATCGTATAGCCTGCCAAAGAGGAGAAGGAGAAGGCCATGGCCCAGTGAAACAGGAAACTGCTGACAGATTGTCAAATGATTGACTGACTTGCCCACCTCAGCTGCAGTGGTCGACAAAGCCTAAGAAAGACAGCCTAACCTCATGTCATTGTCGAATGGTGCCATGGGGGTGCAGGTTGTGCCGCAGGCATTAGCGCTAGGGCAGTGGCTCCGGTCCCAGCTGTTCTGCCACAGCGAAGGGCCAACCTTAAGCTTTTCCAAATCAGTCACCAAAAACCACAGCTTTGAGTGAAGGTCATAATAACTTAGCGGAGAAATTAGCTAAAATAACAAAGTAATAGAAACTAAATTAGGAGCACTCATGTAAGCTGACTAGGTTTGGCGAAACATATTAGACCAACCCTATTGCTCCAGTGGGTGACGTGGTCGGGGGTGATGTAGAAGAACTGAAGATACTCCGCCCCACATTCCGAGCTCACCTCCACGCCGTAGGTGATCCACTGGTTGGCCAGCTGAGCCATGGAGATCCCGAAGGCTGTGTGATAATCGTCACCACCTCAATCCTCATAATTGTGCCCAAAGGTTTTCTCCAATCTCCATCTGACAGCAGTTCTAATATTAATAATCCAATGGGACAGGACAGGGGATAGCAATGTTATCAGATAGCAATCCCCTGTCCTGACCCATGGGATTATATTTTAATATTAGTATTTTCAAATTAATATTGGTATTTAATATTAGTATTTTTTTAATATTTTCAAAATATTAGAACTGCCCTCTAGACCCATTGGGAAAGAATGATCAGCCAAATTATTGACCAGGATATAACTATTGGAGGCCATAGCTTGCATAAGAGTAAGACTGCCTGGATTCTGTGCTCATCCATGCTCAAATGTAGTAGGCTCATAGCAAGAGCAAGGGCCAACTCTTCCAGTGGAGAGAGGAGTAGAACTTGTTCTGCAGGCTCCAGACCCACTCCATGATGTCTATCTCGCCCTCCATCGGCCAGGTCCCGTAGTTCTCCTGCAACCCTCAGTCTGCAGTCTTCGAGGCCCATCTGGCAGAAGAGATGTAGAAAGGCACCGATTCACCCAGCATCCAGATAGCTGGCCACGCTCCCTGCACCGTGGGCACCTGCAGTTTGAAGCCGTTTTTTGACAGCTACTGGCTAACTTATCCAGTTGATGTTTCGTTCTTGGATTGCTTTTCTTGCAATACAATCAAATTCCAATAGGTCTCCAATTTCTAAGCTCTAATCTTTGAATCGTTTCAACGGAAATGAGTTTGTTCAGATCTTTGCTCAGTAAAAATTTATCAAAACTCAACATTTATCTTTCCCATGTCCGGATTTTCAGTTTTGTGGTGCAAAATGGAACCTTGGCGTCAATTTCCACCCGGAGTCGGCGGCCGGCCATTTTGGGCGCAGCGAATGTTTGGCTGGAGTGGATGCGAGCGGAGATCAGCTCGTTCACCACCTGCGCCTTCACGCCCGCTTTCGCCACTCAAAGCCCAATTGTTTTGCATTGAACGAAAAGCGGCAGTGAATGCAAAATCTAAATGGTCCTGCCAAGGTCGAAAGACTTAACGGTAGGGATTGATGCTGGGTGAAAATTGATCAAAATTTTTGGACAATTTAGATCGACAGTAAAATAGGTGTCAGAACATTCCCGGACTCTGGTCCAAATTTCCAGTATACATTTAATTTCAGCAATTTTTGATGATAATTTAAAATGAAACGGGAGCGCAAACGTCTGAGGGAAGCATAAAAGACACCTTTGAATAAATCGAAAATGACACCAAGGACCTGAATGACCAATTAAAAATGGGGCACCTAGAGGTCCGGTGACGGACTTGAACCAGCAGGTGCCTCCCAGATAGTCGTTCCAGGCCCAGGCCTTGCAGTTGGCCACGCCGTTGCAGAGGCCGCAGCAGGCGCTCCAGGGCACCCCACTGCGGCTGCCCAGATTCTGTCCCGTCGTTATATCCATGCCCTCCTGCACCGCCGTCGCTCCGCAGGCTGCAGAATTTGAGGAAATCGTAATTTAAAAAATTTCAATCTAAATTCAAACCAAAAAAACTCAAATCAAATTTTTTTGCTAAAGAAAATTTTTAAGATGCCGAAATTCAGCAGGTTGCAAAAGGTTTTCCTTGCTCATTCGTTGAAATCAAAAGCTTACGTTTTTCCCCAACCTAAATGCCATATTATCTAAAACATGGAGACAATTTGGAGGGGAGGACAATGGCAAGGGCCCTCTAAAATTAGCACTTATTCAGAGGTACTCAACGTCACTGTACTAAATCTATCTAAGCCTAAGCCTTAACCTAAGCCTGAAGCTAAGCTTAAACTAAGCCCAAACCTTTTGGAAAAGAAGGTACTATTTGAAACTCTGCGGTAAGATCCTGAGTCCGGCTAGAGGGGGATTAAGTTGACTCGTCCTGGCTATATCAGCTTTGCAGTGAAAGGATGAGCATCAGAAGGCTACTTGATGTGGTACGGGTGGGAATGGAGGATGAAGTGGGTACATTTGCGATTATGGATGGCTTTGAGGTTGAGGGTGTTGTTGGCGGTGAACAGGGTGCTGGCTGAGTCCACGTAGCTCTGCAGTTCGTGGTTGTACTGACCGGCCGGCAAGACTTCCACCGTCCAGTCTCGCTTCACCTGTACCCGCACGGCTGATGTTTCAAGATCCTTACTTTCATGCTTCATGTAGCCGTTCGCTCTAATGATCCTGCCACTATCAAGGAACAGTTATTTTGATCCCAATGCAATGGGCATGCCAAATTGAAGCATGCCAATGAATTTTTTGACGGTTTTAATTTCAACATTTTTTTGATAAATTTTAACTGAAAAAATGGCTTTAAGAGGCATTTTTGGTTAAAAAACGTTGGAAAATTATCAAAAAATCTTATCTTTCTATTTTCTGTGAGAAATTTTTTGGATCCGAAGTCCGATCAGAAGACAGCCCAACCGCTTGGATGGAGGAGAAGTCGTAGTTCTTGACGAGCTGCCAAGGTCGCGGCAGGCCGGTGGGCCCAGGCGTGGGTGGGTTGGGCTTGGCCTCATAGACGGTGATGGCTTTCACCGTCAGCAGGGAGCCCTGGCCATCGAAGGCACTGTAGTCCCCGTTCACGCCGCAGCAGCCGCCTTCAACCAGCCTGCCCATTTAGTTTTAGGGAATGAGCAGAAATTTGCTTCGATAGCAAAATGTTGTTTTTGAGCAGCAAACTACCTCATTAGTTGAGCAGCAAACTGCCTCATTTTTTGAGCAGCACACTCTCCATTAAAATCATCATTAGCTGCTGCTGGGCAGTTCAGGTCTGAAGCAGAAACATCACTGGCTAGCTCAGTCTTTGATTCAATTCTCCATCTGAATTTCGTTTCTTCTTCCATCTGGGAGACAATGGCTGCAATAGAGGAAGAAAAGAGCCAACCCCAGTCGCCGCCGACGGCATAGTTGAGGACGATGTTCATCTGGTTGTCGAAGGGCGCGAGGGGGGTGCAGGTTTTCCCGTTCGACTGCAGCCCAGTGCAGGCCGGCTGCCCGTTCTTGGCCGTCGGGCGCCAGCTCCCTGCCCACACGGCCGGCTGAGCCTTCAATATGCCTTCCTGCTCCATTCATGCCTGCTTCAGTTGTCTGGCAAGAGTTAGATCAGGCTATGGATAGGATTAACAACTGGTGGTTGGGTTAGGCCCTTCTCGTTAAAATTTAGGGATAGTGCCTATATAATCCAACGGTTGGCTGATGTTTCAACCAGAGGTGCAGTCTATTAAATTTCTGACAGAGACAATTCATGCAGAGACATCGTTTGATGGTATCTTTGAGGGAATGAAAATTAGCTGCGGCCCCTGACGTGAACACTTGGACGGACTGGCAAAGCTGCTGACCCGATTGCCGAGGACTTTTTTTCCATCGGCGCCGATGAAGTAGTACTGAACGTATTCGTCGCCCGGCATACTGCTGTACTCCAGTCCGTAGGTGTTGAATTGGGTGGAGAACTGCTGCCGGGTCACGTTGAACGGAGTGCTCCAGTCCACTGGTCCTGAAACAGATTTTTAGCTTTGAACAGGTCTTTTGATTGTAATGAGCTTTACATTACAGCTGGATACGTTTTGCCAGGTTTGTCAGCAAATGGAATTCGTTCATGGTTTTTTCAATTCGAAAACCTATACAAAGACGAGACAAGCTTATGAGCAGTGTGTCAAAGGTGGAAACCTATGATTCTTTATCTCAATTTCAGTTATTTTGAAACAAACTCAAAACCTGCTCAAACCAACTAAAAATAGGAAAATAGGAAAATACGAAAACCTTTTTATATCTTGTCCAAACCAGAGACCCCGCGTTTTTCAATCAAATCGAATCAAACCAAACTTGCCGAACCCCTCTGGGATGACACTACCATTTCTCCAATTTTCCCGCTATATTTGGCACAAGCGTGTTGCTTTGGCATTTGCTCAAGAGAAAGAGAAAAACAATGCCGCAACCTTTCCAGTGCAGTGAGGCCAGGTAGTGATCGTTCTGCTGCCAGACCCACTCCATCACATCCAGCTCTCCCTCCTGCGGCCACTGCCCGTAGACTCCCTACAACCCAGCCTCAGCCATGCTCCTCCATAGGCTCCCAGGCCAAAGAGACCGGGATGCCCAGCAGCCAAAGCGCCGGCCAGCCGCCCTTCACCGTGGGCACCTTGGCCTGGAACTCCACGCGCAGCCGCTGCCCCAGCACATTCACCGGGCTGAACGTCTGCCGGGAGTGCACCCTGCAGCTCTGATGTTTCAGGGAAATAACAAGCTATTGGGACAGGGGTACTGGGATAATACTGGTTACTCGTATTGGCGCATTTGATACTCTTTTACTGGAACATTATTGCGGAGACCAGGCCATGGATAGTCATGAAAATTAACGTTAAATGAAAATTTAGGAATGGGCCAAGGAATTTTTTAAATTGATTCGTCAACCACACCTCTTATGTTTCACCGTCTCAAAAATCCACAGTTCTAGTGGGCTGGGTCTGATACTCCCTTAGTTTCCATGATCCGGATTGTGGTGCGATTCCTACTCATCTAGTGAAATGGTCTGATACACTGGCGAATTCTGATTGCAGAATACTAAAAGAACAAAAAGACTGCGTTTTCTATGGCAAATCAAACAGCGGTCGCTCATGACTTTGAAATCGCGTTTCATTCAACAAGATTTCACTGCTAGCTCACTAGCCCAAGTCTGCTTTGAAAAAGCCCATATATGCCTTGGTCTTGTGCTCAGAATTGCCCTGCAGGCAGACGGAGAAGAGAAGATGAGAGTGTAACCTGGCAGAGGTGACATTGCCGCAGAGGCCCAGCGAAGCGCGAGTGGAGTTGATGACGGGCCCGTCCGCTGTCTTCAGGTAGCAAGTGTTTTGCTGAAAGAAGGGAGCATATTGTAACGTGAAATTTTGGCCTCAACGCTTTCACCTTCGTTTCTCATGAAACATTAGGACTACTTTTCGACTCGATTAGCTGATGTCTTTTCATTGCCGTCAATTGTACTTAGTCAACGGAATTTTGCTAAATTTTAGAAAAAAGTTAGTCTCCTATTGGCCAAATGATGTTTTGCTGAAAGAAGGAAGCATAATGGAGAGAAAACTAGAAGGAACAGACAGATTGGAAATTAGGCATCAACGCTTTCTCCCTCGTTTCTATGAAACATTAGGACTATTTTTTTGGCTCGGCTAGCTGATGTCTTTTTATTGCCGTCAATTGTACTTAGTCAACGGAATTTTGTTAAAATTTAGAAAACAGTTGTGAAATTTTTTTAATTTTACGTTTGCCTACTGAGTAGTGTGAGTGTGATTGGCTGAGAGGCGAAAAAAGCGGACCGCGTAGGCAAAGGCCTTGCAGGCGTCCCTTTGGCGGCAGTGCAGGCAGCAGGCGTCGGGGGAGATCATGGAGATGGAGTACCAGTCGTTGCCCTGGATGTCCTTGTTCCCGTAGTACGCGCACGAGTTGTCTACAATGCTTCTATGCTTTCTCTTTTCCAATTAAACTGACAGATCAACAGCCTATGGCCATTACTTTACCCAGCCTGAGTCTGAAGATCTGAGGTCAACATAGAACGCTTGATTTTCGCAAGTAAATATAAAAATAATCTTTGAAAAACGAAGCCGTAAATAGCCACCAAAAACAATTTTTTCAACTCCAACAATGGATTGATTAGAAACGCACTTGACTCTTGCTGGGAGTATGAAAAATTGGCCAACTGTTGCGCACGGCGCGAATGTTGAGGCCATCGGCGTTGGTGAACAGGTTGAGCGGGGAATCGACGTAGCCCTGCAGTTCGCCGTTGAAGTGTCCCGGCTCCAGCTGCTCGATCACCCAATCCTTGCGCACCTATCATCACCATCACCCTTCCAGAACCTTCCATGCCAGTACCCCCGACAGTCCTCACCTGAGACATGCTGGAGAAGTCGTAGTTCTTCAGCAGCTGCCAGTCCCCATCCCCAGTCACCGAAGCTATCAGCAGGGCCGTGAACAAGATTCGCAGCTTCATGGTTTCTAGGGCTGATCGAAATGAGTCCTATTCCTTTGAGATCTCTCTAGCCAAATGGCCCGCTCCTTCGTATCTGGGGCTGGTGGACTGACCTGCACTGGGTGTGTGTAGCCTTTTTAAGGAGGCCTTATCACATTAGCTGACACAAGGGCGGGCAAGAGGGTGGCGTGGTGGTGCAAACTCCAGACCGCCCTGTGTGTGCATTGGGAGCAGGCTAAGCTGGCTGCACTTTGTTTGCCGATTAGCTTTGGCCCAGGCCTCTGTCAAACTGCGCCTGTGACTTTTTGCGTATTTTTGCACATTCCCCGTCCAACTCCTGAGATAATTGCCCTTGCTCTTTTAGTGATGCTGGGCGCTTGATAAGAGACTTGGCAGGAGAGAGGAGGTGGAGATAAAAACGACTGACGTGGAAAGGGGAGCAGACAATAAAGGGAACTGGAGGCCTTGCGGGCAAGCTTTCGGGTAATTGACCCTTGGGGGTAGAGTTTCGCCCACGCAGGCTTGAATCTAAAATGAAGCGAGGGGGGGGGGGGAGATGAAAAAGGATCTCGGAAAGAAATCACGAGACGCTTTGCATCGACGAACAGTTTAGGCTTTTTAGCGAGTGTTGCGAAGTTTAAGTGAATTAGGACAATTTGAATCGTTTTTTTTAATTTGACGCATAAATTATTGCTAATTTAGGAAAACAAAGTCCATGAAATGGAAAAATATCTAGCTGAATATCTAACAAAATATCTAGCACCTCTACAAAAGAAAATGGGCTTGAATAATAGCACCATTTATGACTGAAATGACCACTTACTGAAATATATGAAAACTGATTTCGTTTAATTTGTTTTGAAAAGTTTTTAAACATATTTACTGAAAAACCTGAATTCCGTCAACTCTATGCAGCAGTAGCAAAGGCGTATGTTTGTTGTTTTAAAAATATTACACGAATGCCAAATGTTTGCCAAATAAATGTTAAAGGGAAACGCAAGCTGGTACTTGCCCTTCCGATGTTTTGTAAGAATGTTAAACTTTTGCTGAAAATGACCTTAAGTTAATCTTCTGCTGATTGTGCAAGGTCTCACAGCGTCACTACACAATTCCAATCTAAGCCTCACTATGCTTGATTCTTCAGCCTAAGCCCAAGCCTTTTGGCAGCAAATGTCAGCCTCCCAAAACGTCCCAAGACCAATTGCAGCAATCCAGTGCATTTTCCCGATTCCCTAAAATGGCAGAGTGGACGACGCTGAAAGAGTGCGCCTCCTTCGCCTCCATCAAGTCCAGCGACTCCGAGGCCCCAGCCTCTCCCGTCCTTCGCCGCCCCCAGCTGCTCGGCCTCAAAGCTCTGCAGCTGAGAAGCGGGCGAGGCTGGACGGCGCTGGTCATCCTGCTGACGGCCGCCTGCCTCTATGGCATCGCCGACGAGGTTCCAGGCTTTGATGGACTCTGGTTCGATGTTTAGGAGAAGCGCAGGCTAGCACTCGCGCATCTGATGTTTCGCAGGATTTGTATAGCTGTTCTGCAGCACTGATTGCCAATGAAGTCACTGAAGGTGCTAGCATCGACTCTATATTGAGCTTTCATATCATAGACTGGGCAGGAACCCATTTTGCCTGCATTTAGTCTTGATGACGGTTGCCGCCCTTGTTTATAATTTTAAAAGTTACTAAAGTTATTAACTAACGAAACATCGATTTTGTGAGTAATTGGGTTTCGTTGCTATTACATATTGTTATTTGATCTGTTTTCATTAAACAAAGGCATTTCTAGTGCTTTCTGAGGTTTAGCATGTATATTAAACTTTAATTTAGTGAAACATTAGTTTTTGAGTAGAGGCATAAACCTGCCAGCCCATTTCCGGCACTGCCAGAATAATTCTAGCCATTCTTGCACAAAGTGTGGCATATTTCTGAATGATTGAGGTCCTTTGGCAGGTTTAGCAAAAAAGAGTACTCAAAAAGACCAAAAATGGCTGAGAACAAGGTTAAAACGTAAAGGGACTTTCAAATTTGTCATCCAACCATCATCCGTGCCCCCCTTTCTTTAACCCCTTCCTGCCCACTCCATTATATAATACGTCAATATAGTCTCCATGGTGCTAGGAAAACTTCATATTATCCGATTAAAGTCAATCAGGCTACAGTGGCTCATTATTCCACTGATGATTCAAAGTCCTGTGTCAGCAATGAACCACTTGCAATGATGGAGCTTTATCCCTGAATGTGAAGAAGCGCAGGCTAGCACTCGCGCATCTGATGTTTCGCAAGATTTGTATAGCTGTTCTGCAGCACTGATTGGCAATGATTCCACTGACGTCGTTCCTCGTAAAGCTTGGAGAAATTCATATTATCCGCTTGAAGTCAATCAGGCTCCAGTTGCTCATTATTCCACTGATGATGCAAAGTCCTATGTCAGCAGTTTAATCGTTTGCAATGATGGGGCTCTATCCCTGAATGTGAATGTGAAGCAACGCAGGCTAGTACTCGCGCATCTGATGTTTCCCAGGATTTGTATAGCTGTTCTGCAGCACTGATTGGCAATAATCTCCCTCCTCGATGACGCTTGGAACAAGTATATGGCGCAAAGCGCAATAGGTGACCGCGGAGCGCTTACACATCCACATGTAGTAAAATCCAAAAATAAAGGAAAAATTATGCTGAGAAGGTGATCATTGCATCTCAAAAGGAAAATTCTGTGGTTTCTCAACCATTTTCAAAAGTAAGCACAGATTGGGAATCGTTATATATGACTTGTGAAGAAAAAACTCAAGTCCTCTGTTCAATTCTTAGCCGTTCAGCAGTTACCGATTATTGATGACATTGCTGTGCATGAAAGTTTGTCACTCAAGAATAAGTCTGCGGTTTCTCAACCAATTTCGAAAGCAAGCACATATTTGGAATCGCTATATATGAGTTGTGAACAAAAAAACTTAAGTCCTCTGTTCAATTCTTAGCCGTTCAGCTGTTACTGATTATTGATGACATTGCCGTGCGTGAAAGTTTGTCACTCAAGAGTGCAAGTCTGTGGTTTCTCAACCATTTTCAAAAGTAAGCCCAGATTTGGAATCGTTATATACGACTTGTGAACAAAAAAACTCAAGTGTTCTGTTCAATTATAAGCCGTTCAGCTGCTACTAATTATTGATGCTATTGTCATGCATGAAAGTTTGTCACTCAAGAGGGCAAGTCTGTGGTTTCTCAACCATTTTCAAAAGTAAGCACAGATTTGGAATCGTTATATACGACTTGTGAACAAAAAAACTCAAGTTGTCTGTGCAATTCTCAAGATTACAGGTGCTACAGCGCAAAATCTGTATATTGCAATTTTCTGACCTTTCTACCCAAAAAAGTAATGTTTCAAATGCTCGGAAACCGGTTCCACCCCTCCAGATCTTCCTAAAATAGCATTACCTTTCAGGAAAAAAAAAAGTTTGTCCCAATCCGTTGAGAATTCGCCCGTGGACAGCATTTCCAGAAAGATATATATACATATATATGAGGACAATAGTTGAGTAACCTCTATAGACCGCGGAGCGGCCTTCGGGCCGCTCCGCGGTCAAAAATTCAAACTATCCACTTGAAGTCCATCAGGCTACAGTGGCTCATTATTCCACTGATGATTCAAAGTCGTATGTTAGCAGTTTACTCTTTTGCAACGATGGAGCTTTAACCCTGAATGTGAATGTGAAGAAGCGCAAGCTTGTACTCGCGCTTCAGATGTTTCGCAGGATTTCTACAGTTGTTCTGAAAATGTGATTGGTAATCCCTTGTTGCACTTGCTCTTTAATTCATTCCATTATTGCCAGCAAGCTGATCACTGCAATGATGATGCTTTATCCCTGAATGAGAATGGCACATTGTCAGCTCTACTCCTACGCCACTCGGCACACGGCCACCTCGGTGAACATGAAGTACCAGGTGAGAAGATTTATCCTGAAATCAAAGTGTCATTCTGACAGGAACTTGAGAGCCCCATCCGCCTGCCAGACGTTGCCATCTGTTTGGCGAGTCCCCTGAACGTCAGTGCCCTTCTGGCCGACAATTACAGCGCTGCTCAAATCGCCGCCTTCCACCTGCACTTCCAGAGCAACCCCTATACTCATGTTGGACCTCATGTGACTAGAAATCAGCAATATCATTTCTGGGGTAAATGAGGCTTTCGCTGAGCTTAGGCTTAGTTTGAATCGATATTCGTATCTCTAATATCACTAATTAAAACTTAATCATAATAAAAACTTTATTTTTAGAGGTTTTTATTTTATAAAGTCAGTAAGTCCAAACTTAGTGATACGGCGCAATAATGATGGCACTTTGTGCAGTGTGCAAAAACTAGCCACTGGGAACCAACAACTGCTGCAAAAACTTAACGATTGGACAGATCCTGGAACAGAAGGAGCTGGAACGGGAGCAGAGTCGCTACGATCGATTGGAGTCAGTGCAGCCGTCCTGGGAAGCCTTTCTGGACCGCTACTCTGCTCGCTGCAGTGAAGTCCTTGTCAGCTGTGTCAAGGTTGCCTATGAGATATTATGACCTGAACTTTGTTTGGCTGCAATTGAGCAGATTCATTGCGAGCAAAGCATAATTTAAAATTTTATGGATTGATTCATTTGCCTTGATTGATTCAGCAATTGAATACTCGAGGAATTTTGCAGTTTTCAGTTGCAGTTGCAATTTTCGTTGGTACTCAAAATAACCAGATCTAAGACCAGATCTAATGCTTAGGCTTCGCTGTTTGCGATAATTTTGCAAAATTATTCTCAAATTTTAATAAATCGTCTAATTTTTGCAAAATCATCAAAATTAGTTTTGAGCAGCAGAGTAGGCGGATTAAATGAGTCCAAAAAAAATCCATAGACAACCTGGAAGGAAAGAAGCTGACGGTTGGCAGCCAGCCGTGGGAAGCCAGAGGTACAATGGACGTCATGAGCACGTGGACTGCTGCTCTATGGCAGAGAGCATCTACCACGAGAAGCTGGGTCGTTGCTGGGTCCTGCGGAACCTGAGTCAGATCGCCAACTCTGTCCACGACGGACTCATCGTTTTGGCCAGGTGTGAAAGCATAAACTTTTTGGTGTGTCTACGTGCTAACGACGAATTATTCAATATAGCAGGCTTCATCTGTTACGATGAGCCCATGAGCAGTAGACTATTTTTTGTTTTTCACTCTTCGAAAAAATGAAACTGTTTTGGACAGGATTTGGCTTGTAATCGGTTAATTGTTTTTGCAATTGTTGCTGATTGTTGGGCTAGCGGCTTTCAACGTTTATGTCAATGTATCTTCAGAACAAGAGCAGCGGTGTATTCTGTACACCTGAGACGGCCTATCCATCAAAAGCTAGAGGACAAACTAAACTGGGCCCTTTCGATCAAATGTTTCAAGCTTATACAAGCCCTGTGCATGTTCATTCGCATATTTAATAACTATGTAGAAATTTAGAACAATTTCATATTTAGAATAAAAATCAAAAACCATAACTTTAGGGCGGATCGAGAGCTGATGATCCCGCGCGACTTTCGCTTCATGTTCATGCCCTACGAGGCTGGCGGGCTCATTCTGGAACTGGACGATGCACTTCGCCCACCCTATGCCTATGGAGCTCGCGAACAGCACCTCCTACAGCCCAACAGCCTCAACTACCTCATGCTTGAGCAGACCCACTTCATTCGGGTTGACCTTCCTGTCATCCGATCGGTTACATACAGTCAGTGAAAATGTCGTTCGTTTACTCATTTCGCAGTTTTGAACTTTTTCTAGAGATTTTTTTTATAGATGTTGAAAAATGTACCATGTAAGTCGACATTAAAAAAATTCAATTTATTGCTCATTTGCAAACAATTGACGGCATTCTCTTGGTAATTACTGAGCGCGATGATGGTTCACCCCAATTTCAATAATGTTCCTCTGGACTCATTTTCTGATCCTGATTTGCAATCTGGCCATTATCTAGCCCCACTGTCAAATTACAAAGGTGGTATTGATGAACAGACAACCTGTGAGCACGGCTTCCACGGATTGAGTCAGGGCGGTTGCCGGAAGCTCTGTCACGGGGCAGCCATAGCCCGCCACTGCAACTGCACCCTTCTTGGATTTGAACGGAAGCCAGAGCTGCCCATCTGCGACCCTGTCCACCTTTTCCACGCCTGCTACCCGGGTAGGCTGTCTCTCCTGACATCCTAGTGGGGGAGGTTGCATAAATACTTGGTAAGAAATTTGGGCTTTTAAAATCTTTTTTGATAGGAATTTTTATTTTGAATCGAAAATGCGGAGGAATGAGACTGTCATTTTATTCTTACATCCTTAAAATTAAATAATTCGCCTTAAAATCCGGCATTCGCATTAAATATTTCGCCTGGGCAACCTCAGCTCTGCTTATGTTCGAAACATAAAGCTTTGGAGAAGGCAACTGATAGATTCCATTCAAGCTTCGTTCATCATGTCGCTGCTTTTTGGCCAACGCACTTATTTGTGGCACATTCGAAACTCGAAGCTATGTATCGATTTTGAAGTAGTGAACGGGCGACAGAACCTGAGCGCCTGCATCAACGCCCAGTGCGGAGTGCCTTGCGAAGAGGTTCCGCTTAGAGCCAGAAACAATTAGGAACATGTCTTTTAAGACTGCTAGACTATAGGTTTACTATAAAGTGGCAGCCTCCTCCCTGCCTCTAGATTCTGCCGCCATCGCCTGGGCTCGCAATCAGACGGCTCTCTCGCACCTGGTTCGTTTGCTTTTTTGGTTTGAAAAAAATTCGACAAAATTATTAGTTATAATTATCTTCCAAACGAACTCATGCTTCATGCTTACGCTACCGCATTACCGACGACGCATTACAGCTCTTGTTGCTATTGCGATAAAAACAGTTTTAAAAAAACCTTGCTGTTGCCAAAGGCTTCGAGAAACGTGAAATTGTCGTTTTTATTTTCATAGATATTTTCAAAATAACAATTTTGCTCCTTTCGAATATTGTCCAATGCAGAGTAAAACGAAACGAGATTTTCCATGTTGGATTGGATAAAAAATGACCGCTTCGTGTTTAGGACGGGCGAGGACAAAGCTACGTCAAGTTCCAGCTGTATCACAAGGAGCTGGTGTACACGGAGATCCAGGAGTTTGCCGTCCTCACGGGCCAGCGTGTGCTCAGCAGTTTGGGAGGCAATTATTTTAATTTCAATTATTATTATATTTTCAATTATTTTATTTCTCATATTTTATTGTCAACTATTAATTATTTTAATTTCAATTAGTTTATTTTCAATTATCAATTAATTTTTTGATAATTTTTACCGAATTTTACTAAATTTGTTTGAAAGGTCAACTGGGGCTTTACCTGGGAGCCAGCCTGATAACCATCCTACAGATGGCCATTAGGGCTTTCACCACCGTCAAAGCTGCCTGGTACGCAAGATCACGACAGCAGATCTTGCCTGCTTAATGTTTCAACATTTTACTACCACCTATTTCACACGAGCTAATTTTGATTCCTTCCGTTTGGCCAATGTTTCTAGAAAGTCCTTTTTGGAATGATTGGAGTAAGCCTGAACTTTTCATGCTGTAGAGGTTAGTAGCACAAAACATCGATTTCACCGTCAACGACATTCTAGAGGATAGGATGAGGTCAAACTTTTGACATGGTACGAAACGGCGAACATGAACAACTAACATCAAAAATATACTTGATAGTAGCAAGAAAAGATGCAATTGGCGAATATTTAAGACTTGTGCTTCCATTTTGTTGACACAAACCAAATTATGCCACAGCTGAATCGACTGGCTTCACAGTATTGCTTCTTGGGTTGGCCCACTTCACCTGGCTCGTTTTTGACGACTTCAATTCAAAAAACTATTAAGCAATTTTTTAAATTGGTTTGCGAAGCAGTCACATCAAAAGCAGTTTTGGTCTGGATGCGCCCGCAAGAAACGAAGGCGAGGAAGTAGCCGCGAAACTCGCGGTTGAAGGCCAGGTAGATGAAGATGTTGCCCACTGCCGGCGTTGTCAGCATGTACAGTATCATGATGCCCAGCGGGAGACGAATGTAGGTGTCGTAAATCTGAAATTACATAACTACTAAAAAATTACAAGCACAAATAGCCAATGGCAACTTGCTCAAGTGACAAATGTTAAGAGGGGTTCTCTGTAAGTGTCAAGAAACTCAACAAACAACTTTTACTCGGATTTTTGAAAGTTGGCTCCAATCGATGGGCAATATATTGGGATACTTGGCCCTGAAAACCGTTTTCCAAATTTCAGCGCTTTAATACAAAGCTGAAATTTTGAAGACGGTGTTCACGGCCAAGTATCCCAATATATTGCCTATCGATTTAGGCCAACTTTCAAACATCCGAGTAAAAATTTTTTCGACCCTTACAGACACCCTTTCTTAATAAAATTATACGCATGATAAATCCACAAAGTCAAAAAAAAGCGCATGACCTTGGGCGTGAAGAAGGGGTTGATGAAGAGGAGGAAGAATTCGTTGACAGCCTTGGGGGCGGAGGAGAACAGGACGAGAACGGTTTGGAGGAGTAGCAGATGGCAGATGGAGCGATCCACCCGATCCTTGACCTTCTTCTTGAGCAGGCGCAGCAGGTACACCGTCAAACCCAGCATCACCTGGCAATTAAAAATCAATAAAAATCCCCAGTCCCAAATGCAACCTACTGCCAATTGATGGTTTCATTCACTTGCAATCCACTGGTCGGTATTTGTGCATGTTAAAGTGCGTTTTTTATTTATTAAAGCAAAAGTAAGGTCAGATCAGATCAGGTCAGAAGGTCAATTTACCTACTTGGATCTTGAACTAGACGAATGTGATCTATTATAACCAAAATCTAATATTAACCTTTGAAACATCAGACATCTAGGTTCTAATTTTTGGGTTTTTTTCTAATTCTATCTAGGTTTGGGTTAAATGATGTATCAGAAATAAACTAAAACCGGGAATATTGTCATGATGTAAAGGCCTCCGGCGCCGTACCAGATGGTCAGGAAAGGCCACTGACGAGCCTCGTTGGTTCGCACAGCGCCCTTCAGCTTATACTCCGTTCTGGCAAGGCTGGCTGGTGTGAACTGTTTAACGGAAATCGAAATTAGTTGAAACCCGTTGACGGAGTGAATGGCCCAGTTGAAGATGGCATTGGGCGCAGTTAGAGCCAAAGCCACAGTGGCACTGAAACCTACGGCTCGCCAGAACGCCTGCTTGTGGTCCTCCACGTGATAGCTGCAATATTTAGGTTCAATTTTTTTCTTTGAATTGTTAGTTTTTCAGTTCTGCGGTTAAAAATACTTAAACCATTTATCGGCCAAAATATTAGCAAGTTACCATTTTTGTAAGACACCCGTTGATGGAGTGAATGTCGGAGTTCTTGCAACAGGAACAAATGAATACAAACTGCGTCTATTGTATTTTTCGGACAATCAATTGCCTTTTTTAGTTGATTTGATAACCGTTGTTTTTAGTTGTTCAATTGATTTGATAACCGTTCACTACCTCTGCTTGAAGCTCATTCGTTTCAAAAAGTGGGCCCCTAATAGACCCACATCCACTTGAGCGATCCCATATGATCATATTGTCTAGAATAAATGAGGACTCCATAGGTTTCCGGATGGCCTTGATGCGATCGAGAAGACTGGCAGCCAGGAGGAGGGTGGAGAAGACGAAGAAGGCCGTGGACCAGATGTTCAGTGGTCCGCTCAGCAGCCACATCAGGGCATAGCTGCGCCGGAACCAGGAGCCTGATTTTTCACCAGTTAGACGTTTCTCTTGGCAAGTTCGCTTCTTTCGATGCAAAGCTTTCCTCGTTTTCAAACAAAAATGACAAAGTAATAGGATAAATTTTTTAGCGCAGTTTTTTTAAAAAATTTTAGATTCTCAATTTTCTTTTTTTCTAATTTATAAACTGAAAAGGATAAAGCAGCATAAAACTCCATCCTACCTGTTGTTCCAGCCACATGCCATAGGTAGGCGTTGATGACGTTGCCCAGGAGAAAAATGCCATCGCTAGCCACTATCCCCACCTTAAATTGATTTAATTTTGGATTGTCACCGTTCTTAGTTGTGGCAAATAATACTGAAGAAAATGTTTGGCCTGTAGAGGTAACTATTGTAAAGATATGCAACTAATGGAAACCAATTTATTAGAAAGTTAAAAAATTGTGCTGTATTGCAGCTCTACTGTACTGCAGTGGTCATAGGTCATTAGTACCCAGTATAGAAACTCATTAACCTGATAGATGTACGGCGGATTCTTCCTCTGTAAAGCTCTCATGGTGGCGAAAGCTAGTGCGTTGCCAAACAAACCTAAATTTGCTGAGATCCTATGAGTAAAAAGAACAGTAGAAAATTATATTTAACCCAAAATGCTTGCGGTGATAGCAAATGGTGTGTAAATAACCCAGAAAAACTTCAGGATCTCCATGAGAATGCTCATGATTTGCAGTTCTTGTTAGCCCTGTGAAAAAGATTCTGACCAACTGATGGCGTTGAGAAGAAAAGCTTTGCTCGGTGTCTAATTTACCATTGTTCTCTAGTCGCCTATTGTTACCCATCAAAATTACACCCTGCTGGAACCATACAAATTAGTGATCCTCAAGCAGTCATCAGTGTCACAAAAGGATGTTGTCGACCAAGGACTCAACTCAAATTGGCAATGTCGCATTCTAAGAAAGATAAGTTCGGCTGAACACAACATCGACAGTTTCAGCCAGATCGAGTGGTGGCAGAAATGGGATGAGCATAGTCAGATTCTGACGGAGCCATCGAAGTTCGTCCTCCTTTCCTGCTTCTCCTTCAATTAAGTTCTCAGTAGTTTCACCTGTCGTTTCAGTTTCAGGTGCCACACTTTCTTAACCTTTCCGTCCTCTGGCAAACATAAATCGCAGTAGCCACGAAACAAAAGGCCACAAACAACAGGAACAGAGCGACACCTGAAAAAGAAGTTCACTTTGTATTCCAAGATTTACAGTCTTCAGATCTAATTCAATTGAATGAATTCAGTTCAACTGGAGAAAACGGAAACTATCTCGAATCAAAAGCTTTTGGAACCGATGCCGAAGTGAACTTTGTTGATGCAGACTTCGTTCACCTCCACCTTTCTTTCCACAGCCAACTCCGGTCCGGCAGTCACCATTCTGGCGCCTTCAAATCGATCGAACGATTCAGATCGATCACCTAATATTTCAATATTAGGTGATATCTGAATATATCTGTATATATGATTCTGGCCATTCTGGCGCCTTCAAATCGATCAAATCGATCCAGATCGTTCACCTAATATTTCAACAAAGTGCGGCCATTGGACTTTACTCACTGCTTACAATCTTCTGGTTTTGTTTTCTTCCTCACATTAAACTTTTTAGTATCCTACCAGACTTGTGCTGCACAGGAGCACATTTGGATAGAATCCCTTTTGATAGCTCTTCCGATGGGGTGTGAGGAGCAGAGTTTGGGCGGAAGCTATTATCAGATATAGACAGTTACAACCGGAAGGAAGCCGGAAGTTAGTAGGAAACAGTAGAGGAAGGGCAGCACCATCACCACTACATTCTAACACAACTGAGGAGGCCTGGCCTTGGTGGGCCAGACCCCTCAGCCACTTTACAACGGAACCATGATCTGGTACAGAAGGACCTTGAGTCCGCACACTGCCCGGGGGCCGGAAGTGGACTTCCGGCACAGGAAGCTGTGACCGGAAGCACTCCCTTGGGCAGTGGCAGGGTAGCAGACGGGTTAGTGGCATGGGGGGCTAAGTAGCAGAGAGTGTATACATAAGGGGCCTATCAGGGTTGGGGTCGCGGTCGGGTTCGGGTCCTAGCGATTCCAGGTCGCGTTCCTGGGTCCGTTTGGGCCCGGCGTCCTCGATCGCGAACGACGACTGTCTCGCAGGTCGGTCTCGGAGTCGAACGGAGGCCGCGATCCGATAGACGATCGACTGCGGGATCGACTCCGTGACGGGGCTCGGGAGTAGTTGGATGCGACCAAGGGCGTCCGACCGGTGCAGGTGGTGTTGGTTTGGGGAGATTCTCGGTCGTCGACGAAGCTGAGGGGTTGGCTTCGGCTCCGTCGGGTGCTCCTTGAGCCTTCTCGGATGATGACGGCGTTGTGCTCGGAGTCAATGTCTAGCGACTCCTCGGACTGATGTCGTCGGAGGTCGCGTAGACTCAGCTCTTGTTCGCGGCGTATCTTGCTGGGGCGTCCTCCTCCAAAGGGCAGCCATCCGGGGAGTGCTCATCCGAAGCGGGAGTTGTTGATGGCATACTTCCACTCGGTAGCTCTCCGTCGGGCGGATGATCCCCAGTTGGTGTACTGGGAGACCCAGATGATGAGCACGATGACTCCAACAAAGGCGATGACGCCGACGATGATGCCGATGACGGTCATGATGGGTCGGACGATGGAGCTTCCAAGTCCATCTATTCCTTTTCCAGGACTGCTTGGCCAGTCCTTGGGTCTTCTGACAGTTTGCCCACGACGTTGCCGATGAGTCGTCCGTAGGCGTCGATGCCTTGGATGACGGCGTTTGGGTCAAGGGCGAATCCGCTGGTGTAGTTGACGAGTCCGTCCACTCTGCGACTGACGACAGGTATGTCGGCGGAGTAGCTGGCGAGGGCGGAGAAGGGGATCTTGATCCTCAAGTTGAAGAGGACGGGCACTTCGTAGGAGAGGTTCGGGGTGAAGGGCGTGAAGAAGGGGCTGTGGAGGACCGAGGCGAAGGATCGGTCGGTGAGGTTCTGGAAGAGAGCGAGGCTCTCTCCTGGCGTCGCTGGATCCGTGAAGATGTAGGGCTGGACCAAGTGGCAGTCCACCTTGGGGCTGTGGTAAGTGAGATCTCTGCCTGGTCCCTCCGGGAGGTACAGGATCTCTCCGCTGGTGAGTTTCACGGGGAGGAAGAGGTAGCACTGATGAGAGCCGGGTAGGCGGTGGTAGGGGTAGATCAGTGCTACGTGGGCCTTGATGCACTTGGCGAGGTAGACGGCCAAGCCTTGAACCAAAGCGGAGATGTCGGCTTGACCAGTGTAGGCGCAGAGTCCAATGGTGGGGTTCATGTAGAAGAGCTGCTTGAGAACTTGGTACTGGTGGTTCTCCAGCAGGCAGATCCATTGCTCTTCTCTCAGCTCAGCCTCGTTGATGATGTTGTCGAGCTCGTCGACGATGAAGTGGATCTTGGCCTTGACGGGGTCGTGGATGTCGTACCAGTGCTCGATCTCGCCAAGGTGTTGGTGGACGGCTTCGATGCGCTCCTTACGAGCGAGGTGACTGAGCGCCGGGAGACTGAGCCTCTGCGCTTCGTTGGCCTGGTCCGCCTGGGGCCTCGATTTACTGAGGTCGAGGTCCGAGGGGACGGAGCCGGGGGGTTGATCAGCCTGGGGCCTTGATTTGTCAGCGTCAAGGTCCGAGGAGATCGCACCACTTCGAAGCCACTTCAGCCATTCCTCCCTTTGGGCAGACTCCTCGTCGCTGGGGCTCCGGCGGTGGCGGGATCGGGCCCATAGGGGTTGTCGGTCGCTCCGGTGTGCGGAGTGGTCTCGGTGGGCGGGCTTGTGTGGGTGTCCGGGCGGTACGTCCTTGTCGCCTGGGAGGAGGGTCTTGAGGTGGATGTGGGGCATGTCATTCTCTCCCTTGTGCTTGGCGTTCTTGGGGTATTTGAGGGTCTTCTTGACGTCCCAGTGGATCCTCACTGCCATACCTTCGCGGGTGGGCAGTGTGTCGTTGGGCAGGCATCTCATCTCTGGTTTGGTGAAGTTGAAGTCGTTCTTGGGTTTGTAGGTGGTGAA
>JASANA010001652.1:0-28531 GCA_030248095.1 Ptycholaimellus sp. GST1_10 | reverse complement strand
TGAACCAAAATGATATTTTTATTAGGTGATAATGCTCAGCAAAAACTGATGTTATATTGCTTACATTGCAGCTTGTTTCCACGTTTTCTTTCAAATACATGCGATGCAATGTTGTGGATAAATCTTCAGCAAACTAAAGCGACAGCTCAGAGCCATGTGAATTCCAAGAGAACTGCGCATTTGTGGGACTAGGGTAGGGACACAGGATTCTTCTTGAGAGGTCGTATTGAGTGTAAAGGGAAGGTATGATGGTGCAGACAACAGACTAATGGTCAGCGCTATCTCCTTCAGTCCCTCCCTATCACCAAAACACAAAAACATCACCCCTCTTTCTCCCTTATCGTCTTTTCTGCCTCTCCATTGATATAATCTTCTTTTAAATGTGACTTTGAAAAATAATAATGTATTCAAATAAAGACTGAATTGAAGGATGAAAATCGCAGTAATTGGACAGAGTTTGTTCGGGCAGGCCGTGTATGAACTGCTGCGGGAAAAAGGCTACGAAGTTGTGGGAGTGTTTACCATCCCGGACAAGAACGGACGGGAGGACGTGCTCGGTTCTATTCTCACACCACCTACTCTTCCATAGCCGCATCCATCACCCGCCCCTTCTGCAGCCAGCAAAGCGAAGGAGGACGGGGTGCCTGTCTTCAAATTCCAGCGATGGCGGCTCAAAGGCGTCGTCATCCCCGAGGCTTTCCTTCACCTCCTATTACCTACCTACCTTCTAATATGCTCACCAACAATCACATCACACAATTGAATTATATCGGCGACAGGACTTCAATGAAAGAATATGTAGTGGGATACTAGATAATGGCGCTAAAAAAGAAGCGGTTGAGGTGCTGGAGCAGTACAAAGGGGTTGGGGCGGAACTGAACGTGATGCCATTCTGTACGCAATTCATCCCAATGGAAGTTGTCACCTACCCCAAGCACCAGAGCATCATCTACCATCCTTCCATCCTACCCAAGCACCGCGGCGCCTCCGCCATCAGCTGGTGCCAAGCCAACACCTTCTCAACCTCTCAATCTAAGAGACTCTGGTGATGAGGACGCTAATCGAGGGGGATGAGGTGGGCGGATTCTCCATCTTCTGGGCCGATGATGGCTTGGACACCGGTCCGATTCTTCTCCAGCGCGAGGTCCGCATCGATCCAAACGACACTCTCAACTCCCTCTACCAGCGCTTCATGATGCCTGAAGGCATCAAGGCCATGGTTCCCTTCTTACTATCTCTTTAGCTATCTACGCTGCCTAAAACGAAACGTAGAGCATATTTAGGGGGAAGCAGTGGACCTGATAGCAGCAGGCAAAGCACCGCGGATTGTACAGCCAGAAGAGGGCGCTTCTTATGAACCTTACATCACCGCCAAGCCAGAACTTGCCAAGGTCTCATTTTGTCCAGCTTCTTTCATAATCAACCCAGTCTAGCCCAAGCACTTGCAGATAGACTGGGGCAAAAGCGGAGCTGAGTTGCACAATTTCATCCGCGGCTGTGACAAAGTGCCGGGCGCTTGGACCCTCATCGACGGCAAGCAAGTTACTTTTTTCATTTTCCTTGGAGCTGGAAAATAGAAAGCTGGGCGTGAACAGGTGAAGTTTTTCGGAAGCAAGCGCTGGGAGGGGCCAATGCCGGAAGGTCTCAAAATTCCCATCGACGACATAAAGGAAGAGGCTATCGTCCATGCTGGCGGTTTCTTCTTCAAAGCAAAACAACTGCTAAATAAAAACATTTTTCTTTGTCCTTACCAATTGTGAAGTAGAAACAAAGCATAAAGCATGATTGTAGGAATGATATTGGTCGGAAGCGATGGAGGCTTGGTGAACGTGAGCGCGCTAGAGGTGGATGGCAAGGCCATGCCGGCCTTCAAGTTCGGCCAGGCCGAGGAAGCTCGTCAGGAGCTCAACCTCACCCCTGAGGAACTGGCTATCAAGGACCAACTCGCCGTTAGCCAATCACTCCCCTATGAACACCCCCCAATGACCAACTACAGGCCGTGTGGAAAGCCATCCTGAACCGGGAGGTGGAGGAGAGCACGGACTTCTTCAAGTCCGGCGCTGGGAGCATGGACGTCACCCGCCTTCTAGAAGAGGTCAAGGACAGAGTCGGCGGTCTAGAGCTCCAGCCTGAAGACATCTACCAGGTGCCTCAATCTTGCTCACCTTCATTTTTGCAGCATTTCTAGGATCGTCGCTTTTCAGGGCCCAAGCTTTGAGGATTTCATCTACTCCGTTATGACGCTGAAGCGAAGTGGCGGCGGCGGTGCGCCCAGCAGCATCCCTTACAACGCCGTTCTTTCTCATTGATTAGTTCGCTTTGGTCCATCAAATGGGTATCCCAGGCAACATTGAACGTGAACAACATGGAGCTGCGCTTTCCAACCCAGCTGTTCATCGACGGTGCCTTCTGCGATGCCGCCAACGGGAACACCTATGCCACGTAAGCCACATAGGGCCAAGGGGTTGGGGTATAATGAGGGGAGTGTAATTTTGAGCATCAACCCGGCGGATGAGGGCGAAATCTGCCAGGTGGCCAAGGGCTGCAAGGTCGATGTCGATCGCGCCGTCGCCGCTGCCAAGGTTAGGCTCATACTAATTCTCATTTGAACAGAAGTTTGTGGCACATGGGTAGTGATTAATGGATTGAAGGCAGCGATGGAGGGGGAATGGGGACGAATGAATGCCCGCGATCGTGGCAAATTGCTTTTCAAGTTGGCCGACCTTATGGAGCAGCACAAGGCATGTAGATTGGCAGTGTTAATTGCATTCCTCTATGTAACTCTCTTGCAGGAGGAACTGGCCACGCTGGAGTCAGTGGACAGCGGAGCCGTGTACACGCTGGCTCTCAAGACCCACATTGGCATGAGCATCGACACCTGGCGCTATTTCGCGGGCTGGTGTGACAAAATTCAGGTTATTTTCTCCATCGATCAAGCTGACAGCTCATTGACAGGACTTTAGGGCTCCACCATTCCCATCAATCATGCCCGGCCCAACCGGAACCTCACCATCACCAAGCGGGAGCCTATCGGCGTCTGTGCTCTGGTCTGGACTGTTCGGTGTATGAGTATGGAAGGGGAGGCTAGGAGTGTTTGAGGTGACGCCGTGGAACTATCCGCTGATGATGCTGTCCTGGAAGATGGCGGCGTGCCTTGCCGCCGGGAACACCGTCATCCACAAGCCTGCACAAGTCTCCCCGCTCACCGCCCTGAAATTCGCCGAACTCAGCGCCCTCGCCGGCATCCCCAAAGGCGTCGTCAACATCCTGCCTGGCAGCGGTATGGTCTCATCTCTTTTGTGCACTTGAACTGTTGGATGCTTGGGAGGTAATATGACGGAAATGAACAGGGCGAGAGATCGGGCAGCTGATGGCGGATCACCCGGATGTTCGCAAGCTGGGCTTCACCGGCTCCACCCCCGTCGGCGCCACCATCATGAAGAGGTTTCCCCACTTTGCATCCGCAGCTCATTCCCAGCTATCTTTCTACTCAGTTGCGCGGTGTCGAATCTGAAGAAGGTAAGTCTGGAGCTGGGCGGGAAGAGCCCCCTCATCATCTTTGCCGACGCTGACCTGGACAAGGCTGTTCGCCAAGGCTGCGCTGCCGTTTTCTTCAACAAGGTTTACGCGACTAAACTCATTATCATCCATAACACTCTTTGCCAAAAGGCACGAAAACAAGAGCATAAAATAATCCACAGGAGCTAGAACTAAAAATGAGTTGCAGCGTAAGAGTGGAGGTGGAAGGCAATGTCCTGAAAATCAAATTAATTAAAAAATCTATGCGACAGGGCGAGAACTGCATAGCAGCAGGGCGTCTCTTCGTGGCAGAGTCAATCCACGACGAATTTCTCGCTCGGGTGATGGAGGAGGTGGGCAAGATGCGCATCGGAGACCCGCTCGACCGCGGCACTGCCCACGGACCCCAGAACCATCGGTGCTCCTCCCTGCTTCCGCTTAACTCCTCAGCACTGAAGGGCAATTGAAGGGCGCATTTGGAGAAGCTGGTAGCCTATTGCCAGCGCGGCGTCTCCGAGGGCGCTAAGCTCGTTTACGGCGGAAAGCAGGTCGGCTTCATTTGCATTACAAGGCATTGGAGAGTGAAATGAGTGGTATAGGTGGAAGGGCCAGGTTTGTACTTCCAGCCGACCATATTTACGGATGTGGGCGACGAGAACTTTATCGCCAAAGAGGAGTCTTTCGGCCCTGTCATGATCATCTCCAAGTTCCCCGATGAGTACGCCGCTTTGGCCACTCTGATATCGGCTGAAGCAGTTTGGGGCCTGGTACTGCAGTGACATGGAGGGAGTTTTGAAGCGAGCCAATCGTACAGAGTATGGACTGGCATCCGGCGTGTTCTCCAAGGTTCTCGCTTCAAGCAAGGGTTGTAAGGGTTGAGAGGATTATGGGCTGTGTAGGATGTGGGGAAAGTTCTTCGGGTGGCAGAGGGGCTGGAGGCGGGGACGGTCTTCATCAACTGCTACAACAAGACCGACGTCGCTGCCCCCTTCGGTGGCTTCAAGCAGTCTGGATTCGGCAAAGACCTTGGTTTCTATGCTTCATCTCTTGTGACTAGCTAAATGATGGTTATGTTTCAGGCAAAGAGGCACTAAACGAGTACCTGAAAACGAAAACAATCACATTTGAGTACTAATCGCGCCGTTGAGTTTTTCTAATGCCGTGCCAAATTCACAGTCCATTTGAGTCCAACTCCACCCTAAACTGTTGTGCCAAATCATTTCAAACTATTTTCTTACGAATAATACCTGTTTGGTTGGATTACAAAGGTCCTGCAAAAAAAAGCGATTGAAAAATGTTAATTTCTAAATTAAGCTATATCTTTTGCTGAGTGTTTTTGCTTTAAAAAGAAATTAAGACATGTGAAACGTTAAATATATTCATCAATTTTAAAAAGCATGGCGCCTTTTTTCTCGAAAACCAACATGAAATCAAACGAGTAACAAGCAAAACGGCCCAATGTGAATGACTGGTTGAGGGCTATTTCTGAGACTTTTTTGCCTTCTTCTTCTCTTCTTCTATTGGCGGCGGCTGGGTAAAGGGAATCTTTTCTCGGTACACTGCAAGTAAGCTTGATTGTGAAGTAGGCGAATGGGCGAACCGGATATACTGAGCGGCATGAATGGCTGAAGAACTTGTGGGATTTGGATGCCGTCCTTGGTCTGGTAGTTCTCCAGGATGGCACAAATGCCGCGTGTCATGGCGCACATTGTCCCGTTCAGCATGTGCACGTACTCCACCTAATCAAGGCATCCACTCATTCCAAGAACAACCAGGAGGGACATGAGAGGCAGAGGGTAAAACTCACAGCCTGGTCCATTTTCTTGGTCTGTCCATAGCGGACGCGAAGACGTCGAGCTTGGTAGTCGGTGCAGTTGGAGACGGAAACCAGCTCACGGAAGGCCCCCGAGCCGGGGAACCACGCTTCCAAGTCCAGCTTCTGCAGCTCCAACTTATTCACCACCAGGGAAGAGTGAAGAGCAAAAGGAGCCTTGGAAGCAGCCAGGTTGAGCTCTCCGGAGACGATGTTGACGATGCGGTAGGGTAGGTTGAGGGCCTGGTAGAAGGCTTCGGCGTTGGCGATCATCTCCTCGAACATTGGCCAGGAATCGTCCGGCGGCGTCAGACAGAACTGCTCCACCTTCTCGAACTGGTGCACTCGAAAGATCCCGCGCGTGTCCCGCCCATGACTGCCCACCTACCCATTTCACCCACCTCCTCCATCCATCCAATGTGGGAGAAGCGATGGAAGGGGGAACTTCTTGTCGGAAGCAGGTGGATAGCCCGGCGTAGCGAATGGGAAGGGCATCCTTGCTCAGCCACTCGTCGCGGTGGTAGGCGGCAATGGGCTGCTCAGAGGTGGCGATGAGGTACTTCTCCTCCTCTCCAGATGCTCCCTTCTCTTCCGAGCTCTTCCCCGTCACCTAGGCAGGTTCTAGTCTCAGTGCTAGCTTCAATGCTATGAGTTGAGAGGAGTGCCTTGTAAAGCTGGTCGTCGAAGTCGCTGAGCTGGGCCACCTCCTGCATGACCTCCTTGCGCATGAAGAAAGGGGTGTAGAGGGGCGTGAAGCCACGTTCGCCCAGCATCCGCAGTGCCAGGGACATCAGCGCCTGCTCCAGGTAGACCAGCGGACCTTTCAGAAAGTAGCCTCGCCCACCTCAATACGTCCTAAATCTACCCCCCTTTTACCGCGGGCTTCATTCTACAATCCTGATCATTTATTTTCTTCGAATTCACACTTTTTGATGTTAGCATGTTAGATCGGTTTTGTAGGGATTTGAAAGAGGAAAAGAAAGGGAACCAGAAACGCTGGTGCCGCGTTCAGTGTCCACTCCGTCCACCATGACGACGAGGTCCACCTGAGAGTATTTCTTCCTATTCGCACAGTCTCCGAAAGTCCGCTCGATCCCGTTGTTGTCCTTGAAGATACAAAATGGAATGCAGAAGAGCCAAAAGAATGATGGAAGGCGAGGACTTCGTTGTCACTGACGATGACGGAATCAGCGACGATGTTGCCGATCTGGACAAGGGCAGCTCGCCGTTGAGTTTCCAGTTCTTCCATCCGCGCGCTGTTCCCCTTTGCCTTTTCGTCTAGTAGCACTCGAACACTCTTCAGCTGCACCACTGTCAGCGCCTGGCAAATCTTCCACCTTTTCCACCACTGGGAGTTGAAGAGAGGCAGGTTTGAAGCCTTGAGCTGGTCTGGAGTATTTTGGAGGATGTCTTTGGTGATGTCTTGAGGCAGAGTGGGGTCATCGCCCTGGGGCTCCTTCTTCTTCATCTTCTCCCCGATGGTCTTGCTGAGCAGGTTGACCATCTTGTTGATGGTGTCCTGCAAGCCGCGGCCTGCAAGCACCAGAGCTCAGGGCTGGGGATGGGTAAGGGGGAAAGGAGGGAGAGCGGCGAACAGTGTCGCCAGGCAGAGTCCGCCTCAATGACAGCATCCACGAGGGCCACATCCGCGTATCGGCGCCGCTGGCTCTCTCGAATTCGCTCCGGCTCTCCGCCTTTGTCCTCCCGGAACAGCTCCACATCCAGTACCATCCTCTTTATTCACTACGCGGCTCTTCAAACACTTTTGCTCCAGCTCAAATTTATCGGAAAGCGCACTAAATTAGCCGCTATCAGGGCCTACGATTTTTAAACAAATAAATCTCGTGCTCGTATAAATCAGAATTCGACCAAAAATAAGTCCAAGCATCTTACAGAATTACAAAAAGGCTACATCCACAGTAGCTCTTAGTTCACTAAGAGTAGGAATTAAGAAGTGAATGAATTTCTAGTTTGTAGAAAAACTAATCCCTTATTTCTGGCTAATATAGTAATGAAATTGTGTTTGCGGATATTTTTTCGAAGCAGAACTGTCAGTGTAGAACTGCGTGATGAAAGATGTTGGCAAGGCAAACTGCGCAGTTTTCTTTGCGTGTCAGAGAACGGCAGGTTAAATCAATTAATAATCAATGAATAGGTTTAATGCTGACAAATTCAGTAGTAAAATTTTGGACACAAGATCCAACTGTGGTAACTGGTAGAACTGAAAAAATTCTAACATAATTATTGACTGCGAAAAAGCCAATGATAGCCACCAACGTCGCATCTAGCGGAAGCGAAAATGGAATGAGCAGTGCCTCTTTAGACAGACGCGCATTTTCCCAAAGCCCACCTGGCCTTAGCAGAACAGATCGGTTAACCAAACGTGTGAAAATGGTCAAGATCCTGGACAATGGGGACATCGTTGCGGACGAAGACCCAAGGGCTCAGCAGAATGCCTCCTCCGACCTCGCAGGCCAGGTTCATCCCCTCGTCTATCCTCTCCCCCGCATAGCTGTGGAAGCAATTTGAGGCACTGCGTCGGCGTGATGTGGAGTCGAGGACGGGGGTGGATGGGGGACTGGGCGCCAATGCCTATCGCGGACCGCACACCGGCAGCACCAGCAACGTCAGCCTCTTCGATGCTGCCAACGGACGTCTGCTGGCTGCTGGCATTCCCAGGTCCACTTGCTATAAGCTTTCACTGTCGAGGAAAGGATAAGTTGCAGGGTGCCTCTGGGCTATCGCAACATAGTGATAGAGCCACTGGTGGGAGTGGCAGTGCTGTTGGCGCTGATTTTTTTCGGCCTTCCGGGTCTCCTACTGGTCGCCTTCATATTTGTCGTCAAGGAGCTCAGCTCAGGCGAAGGTTTTCTGCGTCAAAACGCAAGATTATGCTAATAAAGCCTTCTTTGCCCAGGTCCGGTGCACGAAACGTTGAGCAGGTGGATCTCTGGCTCCACCAACACCACCAATACCAGCCCTCCGTCTACTTCCAACCAACCTAGTTCGCCCCTTCCAGCCCAAAAGAAGAGACTGATTGAGTGAGGCTTAAGGCAGTGGAGGAGGTTCTGGAGCCAGTGGAGGAGCCTCTACAAACCCTCGCTTCAAAGGTCGCGGTCATCGTCTTTCCGATTGATGCTACTCCCCGTCTCCCTAATTCATTCTTTTTACCCTGCCATCGTGGGCTGAATGATATTTATTTAAAAATGGGCCTTACTGGGTGATTTGGCTTGCTGCATCTCCAATAAATATGCTTCTTCTTGCAAGCTCAGCTGAGAAAAACTCTGCAAAAACTCGATTTCATTGAAATGGGAAATAATGAAATAATAAATTGATGAAATAAAGAAGAGTGAGGATGCTGAGTCGGGCTTGCGTAATGGGTGGAGGGCGAGGCCTACGTCTGGCTCTGCCCAGCACATCATCCGCGGCTCTGCCCAGCACATCCACCGCCCACCGCAGTCTCAGCCGAACAGCTCCTGTTCCCGATCAGCTTCCAGCTTTTGTCAAGAAGGAGATGGCTGGGTGCAGAAGAAGTCGGGAGCGTCAGAGGCATTGGCGAGCATTCCCAGAGACTACAGCATGGCTGCGGCTGATATGCTCTGCCACCTCCACGATCATTTCGGAATTCCCTGGTTTATCCACTGACCTCAGCAGACTGTTGGAAGCCTGTTCCAAATTTCCCATTTAGTTGAGCAATGGGCTGACATGGGCAGAGTGGATAAGAATGGCTGTTGAGGGTGGGCATAGCGATGGGCTCTGCATTGCTGGCGCAAGTAGCGGTCTTCCCCTTGAACGTCCTTCTCCGCAGAGCAGCTGCTCGCCAAAGTCTCATTCAAGCCGTTATATTTCAACTCATTTCCTCCTCTTCAAACCTATCCTTAACTGAAGCAAAAGGGAAAAAAGATGGACAGGGATTCCGGGAGCGTGAGATGGCAGAGCTGGCGAAACAAGCGAAGGCCAGCTTCCAGTCCCCTGAGCATCTGCGGGCACTGAAGACCGCTATCGTCTGCACAGAACTCTCCACTCTTTCTCCGTCACTCACCAGGCTCAGTTGCAGTCCAAAAGCCATGGGAAGCTTCGAAAGGACGAGCTTCTGCGACAAGGAGTCCCCGCACGCCGTTCCGTTGCCCTTTTTACTCTGCCTCACTCTTCCTACCACCTTTCCACTCATTTGTCATTGACCAATCCGTTTCTTAGCATTATTTGCGAAACCCATTGAGAAAGACAGACAGGAAAGTAGTATGAGGAATGGTTGAAGGTGGCGATTGCAATTGCTCAGCTGCTCACTAGTTTATCGGCTTACTGGCCTCTTATTTTTCTCTGCACCGCCAACTTCACTTTATCGGGTAGCCTTGGTGGAAAGCGTTTGAGCATCAAGGAAAAAAAAGATTTGAATTGAGGCGAGAGTTCGCTGGAGACGACGAGTTTCCTGTGGATGACTTCGCTGGCCTTGCCCGACCCAGTCACTGCCTCCATTTTGGTCGCCAACTCCTGCCTCGTTTCCAGAGTTCCTTTTGATTGCCTCGTTTTAGCGAACAATTGTTTGTTGCTCATTGAGCGGGGTTGCAGCTGATGCACTTGACACTGGTAGTGCCGACGAGAGAAGCCAAAGAGCATTTTGATAGCTTTGATTCTAATTTCCCCATCGCCATGGCCAGAGTTCGCAGCTTGCTACCGCTCTTTTTCACTTCGGTTAGAAAGTTAATATCGTGTCCTGGTATTTTAAACGCCTACTTGAAATGTCCTTTCTGCTGCTGTTTTGGGCAAAAGGAAAGAAGGTTGAAGGGGCTGACGTATCTGGTGCTTTTGAAGCTGCCGGGGTTGTTGACGCTAGCTCTGAGCACGCAGTCTGTCACCATTCTCTTCATCAACTTGGCCTTTCAACTACCAGCCTTTCAACAAGCCCTGGGCATCCTACCGAATCAAAACGACATCGCCAATCCATTTCAGGTTTCTTATATTTATTTCCAACTTTTTTCATTCATCAACTTGAAAAGAGCTGAATAAATATTGCCAGCACTAATAGGCGAAAAGAGAGCTTTAGAATTAAATTTAGGAGGACAAATTTGAAGGCGATGCTGGGATTGGCAAAGCCATATACAACGGCGCAGAACGGAGCTCTTCTTCGTCGATTGCCACCCGAATTTAATGTCCTCTTCTCACATTCACTTCCATTACAATTAGTTTAGAGCTGATCATCTGCTTGAAGGTTCAAATTGGACAAGGCTTTTGTTTCAACGCCGAGGATCTGGAAC
Source organism: Ptycholaimellus sp. GST1_10 (assembly GCA_030248095.1). Taxonomy (NCBI): domain Eukaryota; kingdom Metazoa; phylum Nematoda; class Chromadorea; order Chromadorida; family Chromadoridae; genus Ptycholaimellus; species Ptycholaimellus sp. GST1_10. Next base: position 17,944 of record JASANA010001652.1, on the reverse strand, counting down.
GCATCTACCAAGCAACCAACCAAAAGTTCTACCTCCACGTCAAAGGCCAGTCCAGCCAAATAGAAGATCACGCAGAGCTCGTCCGAAACAAAACAGCTCAATCGGTCAGCATCTTTCATTGCATTTTCATTAGCGTGCGTTAGGATCATAGCAAATACCAAATTTCTTTAACTATCAAAGTAGTTGGATTTGCCATATAAGGTGGAAAAGAAAGCACTTGCAGGGAAGAGAAGCAGAGCCAAGAACAATCAGGCTAAGACGTCGTATCGAGTAAACAAGCGACATATCTCTCATGTGAAAAACTAGCTCCGCTGTCTTGTCCAAATAAAGAGTCCAAGTTTCATTCTTGTCCTTTATTTTGTCAAGAAATACTCTGGTCCTTAAAATTTTGCGCGTCAATAATAAGAAGCAGAGAAGTATTGAACAGAAAAAAGCTATTCTGAAAGCATGGGTGGAATTGCTCGACCGATTCTTCGTAGGCTAAATCCAAGCTCTACTGCACTTTTTCTCTGCGATATGCAGGTCTTCGCTATTTTTGTGCGCTTGAATGAAGTCTGTGTTCAGATTGAGAAGGAATACAGGAAAAATTCCGACCCAACATCCAGCACTTCGATGACATTGTGGCCACTTCTGCTCGCTTGCTTAAAACTGCCAAAATTCTCAACATGAAGGCCGTGGCCACAGAGCAATACCCTAAAGGTCCCATTTATCCTACTCTCATTTTCTGCCCTAACAATGCTGATCAAGATTGAACGAATACAAAGAATCATTGGCAAAAAGAAACGGAAATAGGGCTGGGGCGAACAGTGGAAGAGCTGGAGCTGAGCAAGTACGGGGTGCCGGTGTTCGAAAAGACCTGCTTCTCCATGGTGTCGGAGAAGGTGATGGAAGCTATGGGCCCAGGCGTAGACAGCGTCCTCCTCTGCGGCATCGAAGCCCATGCCTGCGTCTACCAAACCGCCATCGACCTCCTGCAAAAGGACATCTCACTTCACGTCCCTCCTCTCTTTTCTTCTTCCACATCATCTTTATCTGAGAGAGACGATCGCCTAAAAGCAGGGGTTAAAAAGAAGAGTATGAATGTAGGTGGTGGTGGATGCGGTGAGCTCGAGGAGTCCAGTGGAGCGCAAGTTTGCACTGCGTCAAATGGAGCGTGCGGGAGCTTGGCTCATTACCTCAGAGTGTCTAATCCTCAGGTCCTTCCAACCTCTACTACCCTGTCACTTAGAGTAGAAGGCAGTGGGCTTGTGTTTTAGTTTGCTGGGCGATGCAGCGCACCCAGAGTTCCGCAACATCCAGAAGCTCATCATGTCCTCTGCTCCGGAAACCGATTTGATGCGATTTTGATTTCCAGCATTCCCTTCTATAGCGAGTACCCATGCATCACCACTCTCTACTGTGAAATCATGAGATTTTTGTTGTATCCCTCCTATCCGAACTTCTGTGCCTATTTCATTTTCAAAAGGTCTGGTCGGGTCGGCTGGAGACCTGAAACCCCATTCGGGGATTCCCTCAGCTATGGTCGGCGACCATGTCCTATTCATTTTGATTGGTGCGAGCAGGAACGGTCTTGTAGAACCCAAGTTATGGTCAGATAGGCGATTTTGACAAGACTTTCGGGAAATTTCCCGCTTAAGGGCCTTTTATTTAGTAATTTATTATTTTTTTATGTCACAATATTGAAAGATTACGCAAAATATTATTCATTCTACAGAGATAGACAATTTTCCAATTTCAAATTAGGCCTGGAGGCGAGAAGAGTGACTGCCTAAGTGCACCCTTGCAACAGGTCTATGCCGCCTACCCAGTCCTGGGATGTTTCGCAGATACCCAGAAGAATATATACGAGTTGGGAACAGAAGCTATTGCCGATTCCTCGGTGGATGCGGGGGGCCAGCACGACTGAGCCCCCTTCTGAAACCTAAGTCGTCCGGTGGGCGAGAGGTTTTGGGGTGGCATGTGACAGAGACATACGGTAGACTCTGCACTGTCACGGCACCAAAGACAGGGCACTTCCTTTGCCTGGGTGTCGCGCGCGGGGATTTTGTGCCATCTGCTTCTCACCGAATCAGGCAGTTTTGCTCTTTTTTGATCTATTTTTCTATATTTTTCTTGTTAAATTCTATAGAGATTGTGGATAGTCAAGAGTTGTGGGATGGCAGCGTGCACGAATTTTTTGAGTAGGTAAACTACACCCAATTTTCATGGAGCCAATGCGGGGCCCAAATATCTCCTAACAGGTCTAACATTGTTTCCTTTTATTTTATATCAAAACACAAGCTACCAGAAATTGGCAATTATGGGTTAAAATTAAAACAGAAATTTAATAGTTTTAAAATGCCAGAAGTCAAAAACCTGACTATATCAATCTTACTTTCTCGTTTATTTTGGTTTTTGGGTATTAAATTTAAATTCTGAGACCACAAATTTTGACTCTATCTGAAAGAATAACTTCTGTTTCGAGATGACGTTTACAGATATTTGTTAACATTTTCCAGTCTTACAGACACAGTCTTAAGAAGAAGCCTTAGACAAAGCCTAAGACAAATCTTAAGTATATGTCTGCCCTACCCCTGAAAGTGAATGTGATGATAGCAAAAATGCAGAATCAAAATACAACAAATTATAAGGAAATCAAAATTGGCAATTTAACCAAATCAAAATGCTGTTTTTACAAAATACATTCATAATTGCAAAATCATAGATTCAAAGCATAATAATTAAAGTTTTGTCTGAAGAAACTATGCTTACCAAAGCCTACCTTTAGAAGTTTTTATGGTTTAAAGCAGCCAAAATTTTATGAAAAGGTCAGGTCGGGTAAGTAGGCGACTAGGGGTAGGTGGGGTCCCCTAAATTGACAGGACCCCACCCTGAACTTAGGTCGGGTCGACTGAAAATGAACAGCTGTCATGCTGCAGTTGGGTCGGCGACTGAACGATATCTCCATCCTAGTGTTAAATCGCCATCCGACCAACCTTTTGAAAATGAAATAGGCCCTGGGTTCTTTGTTCTTCGGTGATTTAGTCGAAAGTTAATTTAATCATAAATAAAAACTTAAAGAAGGCCAGTGACATAAGTTGTGGAAGATGTTGAACGTTATTGTCGAGCAAATTTGATTTGAGAAGATGTCGGTGAATTAATGACAATTTGGAGGCATGACTGTATTTTATAAATTAATCAGTACAATTATTGTTATGTAAGGCATCAACGTATTTATCGAAATAAACTGCACACAAGTGCATTCGGAAATATTTTGACATGAACGTATCACTGGTAGGCTGTGCTGAGGGCAAAAACGAAGCATTAGAAATTCTTGCAATACTTCTTTTCGCCAGGGCGCTAAAAATGTGAAAAATTCTTGTTATTTGCCTAAAAAAGGTTTTAATGTACCTTGGCATCCAAAGCGGGAGAGAGGGCGTAGACTTGAGGTCGACCCTTCTTCACTGCTTTCACCTAACACCTCTTTTCATCTTCTTTTCATCCATCCAAGCAGCAGATATATAATTTATGTTCTCTTGCGAGCAGTGGAAAGGGTTAAATAAAGGAAAAACCGTACATAGCGCGGCGGGACGGGGAAGTTGTTGAGGCGGTAGCACTTGGCTGTTGGATTGGCGCACTTGTGGATGACCTGAAAAGGCTAGGATGTGTGGGGAGTAGAGTATGAGAGGAGGAAGAAGTGACCTGAAGAACGGCTTCAACTTTGCCGATAGGATCGCTGGCCTTCCCGCTCAGGCTGAAGTCCGCATTGCCGCGACTGTTGAACGTCACGATCTTCTCCGCCATTATGTCATTGCTCCGAGCTCAACCAGTCCCAGCTGTCAATAAGTGTCCCCCCGCTTGAGAGGTGTCCAACCGGTGTCCTTGTCAAAGAGGATGACTTTGGCAGTCTGTCCGCGACGGGCGTTGCGGCAGTAGAGCGTCCCCTGCACATTGGCCCCGTACTCCGTCCGAGCTAGCGCCAGGCCTAGCAGAGGCAGCAGGAGGAGACAAAGGCGATGCATCATTGTAGCTGCTGCTGCTTTCCAATCAGGACTGAGTAGAAGGGTGGTGGTGAGAGGCTTTTAAGCTGCCCCTTGCGTGTCTGCGAGCCCAGTCAGCGGGCGATAAGGAAATCCCTGCTGCTCCGCATGATAAGCAGCCAGTCACACTTCGCCTCCGCCCTTTCCCATTCCATGCCCTTTTTGAGCCTACCCATATTGGCCAAGCCATATTGCATTCCATGGCAATGCTCGAAAACTGAATTGGGAACAAACACATCACAGTAGCACGGTTTTTCTCATTGAATCATTTCCACTTACGTTCACCCTAGTGATACTGGACTGCCAGAAAGAAGGCAGAAAGAAAAAGGGATGGCAGAATGCGGGAGGGATGGAAAAGCAGCAGTGTAAATGCGACAATGAGCATTCTTCTGGAGAGGCGTGTGGCGTCCGTTTTTTGTGCCGAGGCGAAGAGCGGAGTGTTTTTAGAGCTCTGGGAGGCTTCGGTATGGGGGATTAGTGCTGTCTTTGCCCCGCCTCTTGCCAGCTCTCACGCTTCCTCCTCTCCTCACTTTAGCCTCTCCCTCCTGACAGCTCCATTGCCGCTTTTTATTCCAGCCTGGAATGTGCCACCTCTTCTTTATGACCGCCTTCTTTTCATCACGTCACTTCGTCTGAACTTTTAATTCCAGGACAGGCCAATCCTGGTCCTTGCTGCTGAAGAGTGGAGCAAATGGCGCCTTGTCCACTTCTAATGCCGCCCCTCCCTTCCGCAAAAATCACCTCCTTCATCCTTCTCAGCATACCCACTCTCTTTATCTCTACCCTCTTCAACTGGTTCGGCAAAATTCACCCTCTACAGGGATTTGCTAATCTCCAAGCTGAGCTCTGTAGTTGACTTGAAGAAGAGAGATAGGAGAAAGGCAAAGTTCGACTGTCCATCTGGAAGGGAGATAAGGAGGAAGCAGAAGGCTTGGGAAAGGATGAGCGGATAGAATCTGCTCAATGGGCCGGAAGAGCTGGTGGTAGAAGGTCGTGCTCGGAGCTTTTTGCGGCGCAGTCTGACCAATCGCGGGGCGGCACGGAATGCGGCGGGAGATTTACACAGGTATTTAGCCACTCCGCTCCCTCCAAGCCTCCTCACCTGCCCGGATCACCTTTCCTCTCTTCCGCCCCTCCTCACCTACTCACCTTCCTCCGCCTACACAACCTCAACAGAGTATTCCTGCGGAGCTGTAAAAGAAGAGGCCCTTCTCGCATTGTCTTCTTTCTACTTCCCTAGCCACTTCATGTAGAAGTGTCCTTGGAGCAGTGATAGTGTGGGGTCCGCCCACGCTTGTACAGACGGATGAGGAGGGAAGCTTTGAAAAGCTTGGCTCTCTCCATCCCTTCCTCGCTCCCTCTCGCCCCCTTCCACTCTTTTTCAATCATGGCCCCTATTCACTGAAGCCTGAAGGGAGGCTGGTATCTGTTTCATTTCACCCCCACTGTCATTGCAAATCCCCACTCTCCTTCCCCAGCTCCTTTTCTTCCAAATGACTTCCCAGCCTTCCAAAAGCTCCCTTCCCTTTCTTCTTCTTCTCACAAGGCCTTATTTTTACTTTTATGCAATATTTATTCGCTCATAAAATATGGCAGGGTAATTTTGCACTTTGGGTAAAAAGTGGCAGGCTTGCATAAATATTTGAAGAACTAAGGAGGCAGGGAAATAAGCGGTTGGGTGATTGGCGGCCTCTGGTGCCAGGAAAGGCGACAGAGCTGGGGAGGCGGCGTAGGTATGCTGGCTATTAGCTGCGGCTGGGGGGCTAGAGCGCTGCAATAAGCGCTGCCAAAATATCCGGAAGCCGGAAGCGCTGGGGGGTAGGAGAGCGGAGAAGGAGTGCTTCCGTGGCCCTGCGTTTTTATTGGCCTCCTTAGGACAGTGCGCGCTACTGCCCCGATTTATGCTCACCACTCCAGTCGCTCCCCTCTTAGTTTCTCTAGCCTCCCTCCCATCCTTGTCGCCGCATAGATCCTCCCTTTATACTGCGCCCTCTTTTTCTGCCCTGGCCCTATTTGCAGGCCAAGATTTAGAAGGCTCCTGGCGCCGCCATAGCTCAGGCCCACTCTCCGCCTTCATTTACCCCTCCATACTTTTGCCCTTTCTCCTGCAACGCTCCAGGAAAAAGGGGGAATAGTATTGGGAATAAATTGAAGGGAAGCGGAGTGAAGTGGGGGAGGGGCGGTGGGGGATGAGTTAGCGGTTGAGGGCGCATAGAGCGTGGGAGCGAAGAGAGAGCAAGTCCACGAGGATATGCATAGAAGCAGGATAGAGGAGGGAGACTAATAAAGTCCCCCGCGGCGCCGACCTTTTATCAGGGAGCGACGGCATGCGGGAGTTTTTGTTGTCCTGCCCCGGAGGGTAGGGATGGAGGGAGGGTGAGAGTTGACGGATGAGCTCCAAGCGCTCCCCGATGATTGCCCTATCTAGCACCCCTCCTGCCCCATTCTCGCCCCAAACTCAGCCCCCCGTCCCTTCCTTCCGGGGCGGTGACGCACGCGAGGAATGCTTGAGCTGGGTTTTAGGGGAGTCGAGGCTTTTTTCAGCACGGCAGGGGCCCCGTTTTTCCTGCTACCTGGCCTAGGGGCGCCGGCCTGTGATCAAAAGGCGAGCTGGAGAGCCTCCTGGGAAATCTGGCGCGCACTGAAGCTATCCGCATTCGGTAGAAGCTGCTTAAGGCTTCGGGAATAGTTGGGCTTAGTAGGGCGAGTGCGGCGAAGAAAGCGAGGATGCGGGGCGATAAGAAGAAGGAGAAGAAGAAGCGGTCGAAGAGTCTGGCGGCCGGTGAGACGCCGGTGGGGATCGTCAAATCCTCCAGCCTCGTTCGCCCGCTCATCCTCCGCCCCGCCGAACAGCCTGCCACCAGCACGGCTGCACCCCAGGACCCCACCTCGTTCCAACCCCCTCCTCCCTCCCATCCAAAGCAGGAGAATCCTTTGCTGAAGACTGCTGGAAGCAGAGAATGAGCAGCTGCGCGGAGAGATCCGGCAGATGCAGCAGGACGAGGCCGAGGTGCTGGGCAAGCTGCAGCGGCGTCTGGAGGAGAGGGACCACGAGGCAAGCAGCCCCCCATTTGGGAGCTAAGCCAAGGGAGGAGGTTGGTGTTGCAGGTGGGCCAACTGGAGGAGCGAGTGGAGCGACTGCGTCGACGCCGGGTGGCGGAGTCGGAGGAGTCGGAGAACACGGCCGATCAGCTGCGTCTAGACCTGGCCCAGGCACTCGGCGAGGCGCGCAGCCTCAGTTCTCCCCCTCCCTGCTCCTCCAACCCGGGAGCAGAGAGCAAGGGGATGCAGAGGTGCGACTGGCGGCCCTGGAGGACGTGGAGCGGGCGCGGGGGAGTTTAGCGCTGGAAGTGGAGCGCCTGCGAGGGGGACAGTCGGGCGAAGCCGCCAAATGGCAGCACCGCCTTAGCCAGGCTGATCGAGACACGCTCAGTCGACTCAAACGGTTCCACTACCCGCCTTTTCTTCTTCTCCTCGCAATAGCTAGGGCTTGAGGCTAAGCCAAGAGGCAGCGGCACAGACGGCCAAAGAAGTGGCCGCCGCTCAGGCCATGGCTCGCAAGGAGGCCCAACAACACATTGACCAGCTGGCTCAGGCAATCCCTTATCTTCCCACCACTCAGATTCCCATCAAACCGGTCGTGCAGGAAAACAAACAACTAAAATCTCGCCTCCAGGCCCTGGAGAATGAGGCCGCAGCTTTGAGGGCTTCCAATCTGCAAATGCGGTCAGCCCTTTCCCAGCTATGCTATGGTGGAGTATGGGTGGCCATTTGAAGTGTACGACTGGACAGCTACGGGAAACTCCGTCGAGCTCCGTCCCTGAAATCGTCGAGCGAAGAAACGGAGCCCAACAACAATGCGCCCAAGGCCAAGAAGCGTGGCAGCAAAGGCCAGGAAGAGGCTCAGCTACTCGCCTCCTTCAAAAAAGTCCCTCTTCTGGATGATTGAAACGCCGTAGATGATTGAAAATGATGGAATGCCGGCAGCTGGAAGAGGAGCGGGAGGAGGAGCGTCGAGAGGCGGAGCGAAGGATAATGGATCTGGAGGCCGAAGTTCAGCGCCTGCAGCGGATTTCCATCGCTCAGAGAGCTCAAGTGCTGCTTTGCTGCCTTATTTGGAGCGAAGAGATGGAGGGAATTTGAGATGGAGTCAGAGTCGGCGGAAAGAAGACGCCTCAGGCAGCAGATGGAGGAGGCGGAGCGACGGCTGAGCAAATTGGCCGCCGTCCAGGCACTCCCCTCAGAGCCCCAGCGACTGCCCAGTCTGGCACTCATTGCCGAAGCTTTAATGGACTGATGCACACCCATTCACTGCCCGCTGCTGCCCCTCCCTTCTCTTATGCTTTGCTCCCTTCCTACTTAGTCTTCCGATATTACAGCTGAACATGGGCAGAGGAATGGCCGACAAGTTTGCGCACTCCAACAAGTTTTTCTGGCGTGATGCAGAATGAAGTGAGCAGCGATGCAACAGAAGAACGGCAAAAGGGGAGGGGGTGGGTGGAAGCATGGTGGAAGGGTTTTGGGGCGTGTGATGCAAAGCGCGGGAGCCAGGAGTGAAAGCTAGTTCCAGGGGTTTCTTCTTCTGCCGGCGTTGGCGAGAAGCTGCTTGAACAACTGATCTGGACTGCTTCTGGACGAATTGCCAGTTGCTAGCCGTGGCAACCCGCTCCTCCTTCCAACCTCAGGCCTCACTGCCACTCCGCTCCTGTCTGTCCTGCAATCCAAATAGCTGCAATCCTAATAGGGGCAATCAATGACATGACAATTAATCGGAATTAGAGACGCGTCAGTGAAATGAAGAAAAAGTGAGGGAGGAGCACACGCAGCAACTAACTCTGCCTCCGCCTTCTTTTTCTGTGGACCCCACCAAGACCTGCATTTGCAGCATGCCAATGCGTTTACCGCAGAAGAGTGATCAAATCAAATTCAAAAAATGAAAGCCACTTCAACATTCCCAGCTGATGCAGATGATCTCTCTCGCCAGAATATAGTGCTATTTTTCTCTGAATGAAACGCAGGCATGCATTGTGTTAACCTTTCAAGCCTCTTTACCTCCTAATCCTAACTTACATTAATTGTTTAAAACTCCATTAGCGCCTGATAAATAGACATTGGCTAGAAATGGGGTTTAACCTGGGCGCAAGGATTTGCTGGAGGTTGGGCGGGAGAAGCTGCTGTTGTTGGAAGTTGGAGGGCAAGGATTGTTGTGAAGACCACCGCTGAGCTCTGAGCTGTGCTTGTTGACGCAGGAGGAGCTGAAGACGTTGACGTTGTTGCTGTTGCTGTCGTTGTAGAAGAAGCTGCTGCAGTTGACCTCCGGACTGGCCAAACAATTCTCCCGGCGGCCCGAAGTAGCTAGACGGCCTCAATTCTGCGCCTTTTCACTATCAATCACTGCTTCAAAGTCCTTCAAGAGCATGCATGTATTTGTTTGGAGAGGAGTGGAAATGGGCAGGCAGGGATCTTTATGAACAAAGGAGCTCGCTGAAAAGTGCACAGCGACAGAGGATAACCGAGTGAAGCTACGATGCCTTTGAGAGAATTAGAAATTATATGCCGCCTTCCATGCACTTACCTTCTACCTCGGTAACGCACTCCCGGTACTCTTCCAGTCATGCTTTGAAATCTGTATTCGTTCCACCACTTCTGCTCCCATTTTCTAGTCCAGTTCGACGCCTTTTGTACTTCATTGTAAGAACACGTGAACATGCATAAGGATGATGCAAGGATTTTGTGTGCTTTCAGGAAAAGATGCCGAGAAAGGGGGACGCAAATGGTGAGCTAACGAGTTGGGGACGACAGGCCTAGAGTCGGGTAGCTCGAGTGCAAGGCCAATGATGCCGCAGCCTACGCGGGCCCCGGCATTCCCCGTCTTCAGGCTCTCTTCGTCTCCGCCCTTCCCCAGATCGTCCTCTTCCGCGTGCACCACCAGCCCTGAGCTCATCTACTGCTTCATTTGGAGGCGATGGGGGATGCAGAGGAGACCTCTGCCCAGGACTCCGTTGCGCCCGACCAGAGAGATGCGAGAGTCGATGATGTAGATTTTGGCCACACCATCCTCAAGTGGGTAGGCTGGGTTAAGGGTAGAGGAAGAGGAGAGGGGTAGAGAGGAAGAGGTAACGGAAGCGGCCTGAATGTTGCCCAGGTCTCCGGCGTGTCGATAGAAGTAGGTGGGTCCGCCGTGGCCGGCGCCGTCGGGGTTGAAGTGTCCGCCGAGGCTGCCGCAGCCTTCGCTGAGATTCCCGCTCATGTGGACGTGGAAGCCGTGCAGCCCCGGCGTCAGGCCCTCGATCTGCATCCTCTTCTTTCCCCCACTACATTTATTTATTGATTCTTTTTTTCCTTTGGAAGTCAAATAAGCGAGAGATGGGCCTGGGGCTCAACAGCCAATAAGTTTGGATGAAAGCTAACTTTTCCAGAGATGCTGACAGGGCCATCAGGGTCAGTCTGCGAGAAAACCACGAGGCCTTGGACGGGACCGCTGCCTCCAGTCAGTCCGCCGAAGCTTCGAACCACTGCCAACGCTTTCACTGGCCGCTTCCCTTTCAGTTTTCCCATTTGCTCATTATGCCTTTCACAATGTCAAAACATTTTTAAATCGCTTTCTTGATCAAACAATTTACCGGTGAAAATGTGATTGCTAAACTGGTTCTGGCTATCAACGCTGGGCATCTTGGTAAGTAAACCTGCGAACCTTTTGAACTACACGACAGCTCAATAAATCTACCATAACATACTAACACCATTCATGGAAACAAACTTGCCAACATTCCCAAGTGTTCAAGCTCTTTATTTCCAATTTTTGAAAAACCCATAGTAGACTGGTTATATTTTTGACGTTGACGTTGCGCACCTTACTTTTTAAATTAATTATCTTGAAAAATCGTGCTCTTTTGCGTATATTGAAACAATTTTAAACCATATTCTAGGGAAATATTGAGTAGATTTTAGCAAAAAAATCAATGACAAGGAAAACATGTTAAAAGAGTTTGTCTTTAAATCTAGCTTGAATGCCTTGAATGGTGGGTAACTAGGAGTTGGCTGGCGAAATGGGGTGTGATGAGAAGTGTGGATGGCGCCGTGTTGAAAAGAGGTGAAGGGCTGTGGCGGAGGAAGGAATGGGCCAAGAGGCGGTTGGGCAGCGCCAACCAAACCAGCCACCCCAAACAACGCCAGCAACGCCGCTTCAATGCTCATCTACAACTCTCATTTCTTTCACCGCATCTCTAAATCAACTCGCTCCCCCTACGCCATATGATCTAGATAAGCAATATTTCGAATCAACTCTTGACTCGGGGAATTGAGAAGGAGTGGAAGTAGAAGTCAGAAGATGCAGCGCAGATGTGCGGAGATAAGAGTGGCAAAGAGGGATTGGAGGCGTCAGAGAGCGAAAGATGTCCGAATCAAGACTGCTTTAAGGTCATCCTTCTTGGAACTTCCAGGATTTCGTCCTGATTTCCGCAAACGCTCACCCAGTATAGCAAAGCTGGATCTCTCGTTGAACAGTCGTTGATGGAAACAAAGGCAAGGAAGCAGGAGCCAGAAAAGGCAGTGCAAAAAGTAATTGCAAGGAAAGGAGAAAGGTTTTGAGACTAGAGTCGGAGCTGGCCTTAATAAGGGAAAAGATGTGTGGGAGCAGAAGCAGTGGTGCAGAATTACGACCTGGTGAGAAGGCTCGTTTCTCCCAAGTTGATGCGTCTGCTCTCCTACTTGGACAGCAAATGCCGAACATTAGCACTTCCCTCGCTCACACTCAATCATTCCACCTCCGCCAATGCAAACCTGCTCAACATCACTTCATCTCCAAACACCACATATTGACTCGCAATGTGAAACTTTGCCTATTTGATTTTTCTTAGTGAGAAAAGCCTAAAAAATGTCTAGAAACTTGCCGATGGGAGATAAGCTGGTAAAATAGTGGTGAAGCTTTATTCGTCCTCGGCTTACTGATGAAAAGCAAATGATATGGCGCGATATTTGCAATTGATGGAGCAACAGGCAAGAGGGGGCGTGGGCCAATTGCGAGAGATGGCCAGGCTCGCTAATTGTAGCGTGATAAGAGAGCGGAAAGCGCGGAGGGAGGGAGACTGCCACCCTTTCCTCTACCCCTCCCAACCTCTTCCCCATCCCCAAACCCCCTCCTCTTCCTCCACCCCAGGGCACACGGCTTCCACGCACAGAACCTGTTTAGGAGAAAGAAACTCCATACCGCTTCCGCAACTACTAAAACAGCTTCTATTTCTAGTTCCTTCATGAAACCTCTATCAGCTTTCTTCCTGTGGAAGATAGATGGGCCTCTTTTACACTGAAAACCAGACGCAGCACGTTTTCCGAAAATTGACATTACAATGGTGGGCATAGGATGCTTGAAGAAACCAGTTAAGGGGCGAAATGAAGCAGGGTAAAAAAGAAGGGGAAGATGACGAGCGACGAGGGTGTCTATTTAGGCCGCGTTTTAATGTGCCGCTTCATGAACAGAGAGGTGGTTAAAGTAGAGAAGGGGGAGTGAAGGTGGGAGGGTTTATTGGCCTGCTCACGCCTTGCAATGCACGAGGTGCTGAGGGCCTGTTGCTTTTGGAGGCAGAGGTGTGGAGGGAGGGAGGCTGCTGACTGGACCCCGTAGTAATGGCCACCCTCCTCCTCCCTCCTCCCGCCATCCCTCCCGCCGACTCTCATACCTCCCCCGCCTATTTATGGCCTCTGGTTCCTCGGCCCTTGCGAAAGAGTCTTTCCCCAGGCCATCATTTGCTCTCTTCGCCATGCCGAGTCCTCTTTGGGACACTTGAAGATGTTGAATGTGCAGTTATGACTTATGAGTGAATTTATTGCCGTCTGGAAGGAGAGTGAGGACGGAGCCAAAAAGAGAGGGGGAGAGCTTCTAGAGATCTTGGTCGGAGTCGAGTGGTTCGCAGACCTTCACTCGCTCCACATAGTCGTCCAGGTCCTCACGTTGCAGCTGGGCTGCCATCGGCACAAAGCATCTGCCCAGTTGCATAGCAGTCAGCGATTGGTTTCTTGAAGAGGAGGAAGGAATTGAAGCGAGACTTGTCAAAGAGAGGCTTGAGGTCCTTCCAGCACTCGCCGCGGTCCGTGTCTGCTCGGGTGACGATGTCTCTGCAAATCACTCCGCCTCCTCCATCACCCTTTGCCTCCTCATTCACTGATAAATAGGAGGATAGGTTTTAGGGCCTTTACTCTGCGGTGATGAGCTCGCCCTTCTGGGCTTTCACGAGACAACGGTCGTAGTGATCCTCCGCCGCCTTGTCCGCCTCCGTCACCTCCAGCTTCATGCACAGCTTCAAGACCCAGACCATTCCTATCCTCACTCCAGGGAAGGAAGGGGGCAGGGACCTGGCGCCCTTCTCGGAATTCCTTGCAGGCTTTGATCATCTCCAGCTCCTCTGGACTCGGCTCCTGCTCCTCCTCCTCTGACGATGCCTCCTCCGCGGACTCCTCATCCAATGACTCCTCCAGCGACTCCAGTGATGACTTGGAGGCAGCCTCATCCGACTCCGCTGGTGCTGCCTGAGCAATCCACGCTCACCTCAGCTCATCTCCCAACAAAGAGGCCACCTGGACGAGAGCAGTGCCTAGGAGGCAAAGAAGCATCAGGCAAGCTTTCATTCTGCCAAGCTGAGAGTGAGATAGGAAGCAGAAAATGGAGATGGGAATAATGAGTGGTGGCAGAATGGCCTTATAAGTGGTAGGAAGGAGGACGTGGAAGATGGTGCAGGATCTCCGCCTTCTTCGAGCAAACAAGCAGAGATGACCACTGCCTGTTTGTCCGTTTCCAATCGCCTTCTACCCATCCCTACCATTTCAACAGAAGAATTTGCATTACAAAAGACTATGCACCATTTTCCCTTAATTCATCATATCCGTTTATGAAATCCGTCCCCATTTCATATATTCGAACTGCATAGACATATTCGTTTTATGTTAGACGTGTTTATTCTGCACCTTAATTAAGGTAAATTGACGCAAATTAAGAAATTGTTGCTAATTTCTGCATTGGAAAAGGGTCCAAGACTGCGATAGATAAGCAATAGCTAAAATTAGAGGACAAATTCATAATAAGCGTACCTCAATAACTGAATATCGTGCAAACAAAACAGATCATGCAAACTGCATCTGCTGCAGAATGCCTGCATTTCCAGCTATGCCCTGGCCTCCAAGTCGCTTCTTCAACTGCTCTATTTGGGTGGCCTTTCGCTATTGAACCGCAAAAGTCTATGTCATCGGAAAATGCCTTATTCGTTTTTTCATTTTCATGTTCTATTTTATTGTAGTTTTATTTTTGAAACAGTTTTATTTTGCTCACTTAGGAGAACAAGGCAGAAATTGACTCTACTGGCAGACAAATAAAAAGCAAACAAGTCAAAAGGGTATAGGGACAAGGGATCAGAGTCACAGGTCTTCGTAACTGCCGATGACTTCCAGGGAGGGGTTTGACTGCAATCCATTTATTCTCACCTTCCAGCGTGTGTGTCTCTTGCTTTTACTACTGCAAATAAGTTGCTTGTCTACGCTAATGAAAGAACCTCAGTTCTATTACTTGTCTGCGTCTTGGTGGAGCTCATGCCAATTATCATAATGAATGAGTTTAGATTGAACACTTGGCTTGACACTATTGCCCACTTTGGTCTGATGAGCTTAGAAGGAGCGTGGAGTCAGAGGCGCTGGAGGCGGTCGAGGCGTCAGCGCTGGACGCGGTGAAGTCGTCACAGCTGGAGGCCTGGTCTCCTCTTCCTCTTCATCGCTTCCATTCCCTATAGTGCCAAGGTTAAATATCGAAAAGAAATCGGTAGGGGTTGAGGAGGAGAAGCCACCTGAGGAGCCTCTTCCTGGCCCTCCGAGACTGGAAGAGCCCCTTCCTGGGCCTCCGGCAATGCCGCTGCTCCGCTCCACTCCTCCGCCACCCACCGCTGTCTGAGAAACCCGTGGAAAACTCAATTTTTTAAGCTGCTCAACCAAGTGTACTAGGTTGCAGTGTATGTTTGTGCGATCTCCCTCCTGTTGAAATTTTTGAAAAATGATTATTCTAGCCTGAGAATCTTCCGAAAATAGTAAAACACGTACCGTCCGTTTTGGCCTTGTTTGCAATGATTTTTTGACAAAATTATAAAAGTTTTGTTTCGTATTTGTTATTAAAATTATCCTCAAAATCAGATAAATATGAACAAATAGTTGTTTTTTCGAACCCAGTCAAAATATGTCATAGTTCTATGTTATGAAACTTTCTGATTTTGGACAATTTGGCTGAAAACATCAAATCCATGGGCACGACAGCGCCCTGGTTAAGAATGAGCGATCAAAGTTTTTGCATGGTTGCATGAAATCGAGTTGATTGAAGGAGGAAAAAAACCAAGATAGGCGTAGGGTCGAGGACGAGCATCGAAGATTTTGGAAGACCATGCGGTAGTAAGCGGTCATCTCGCTCATCAATTTCTCCTCCGTTAACCGCCAGTCCTCCACAGTCTCGCAGCCGAGGTAGGCACCCAGGAGCTCCAGCAGGCCGCCTTTCCCAGGAAGCAGGCCGAGGGAAAGAGAGTTGGCAGGATTGCAGTCTCTAGCAGTGAACTGGCACCGGCAGCACAGCGTCTCGATCACCTTGAAACGTCTTTTCTCGCTTGCCAAATGTTAACGGAAACGGACTGAAGGTTAACGGAGGAGAAATTGATGAGCGAGAAGAAGAAGAGAAAAACAAGGATAGGCGTAGGGACGAGCATTGTTGAGTCTTGGTAGACCATGTGATAGCAGAAGTCGTCCTGAAGCTCGACGATGTAGGAGTTGGCTGGGTCAGTGAGTGGGCCCAGAAATAGTTGCTGAAGAGAAGTGGCCTCTAGCAGCAGTTGAAGGGCGGCCGATAGATAGCAAGTATTGCCTAGATTCGCCAACCCTATCCTTCCCGCCCTTCCATCCATGCCTCGCGAAAGTGCTTCATGCACTCTTGGAAGCCAAGGCTGAATAGGTGGCCGAGATTGAGGTCATGGTCTCGCAAAGCGCAAATGAAGCTGGACCTGGAGCGCCCGCTCGCTAGCCTCTCTTCACCAACAACATCAGCAATCATCTAGCAACACTTCTCGAACCACACAACAAAATCAAATGTAACTCTTTTAGTAGGTGAGCTTGAGTAGAAGGGAATGGAGGCTGTAGGTGAGCAGAGGTTCGTTTATCCTCCAATTCAAAGCCTTCCAGCAAGCTCAGTGAATAGAAGGATAGCTAGACTGGGCAAAGGCATCCAGCGTCTTTTGCAGTTGGGACGGGTGAACGGCTATCGCCGTTGTGGAGGCGGCTGATGGTTTGAAAAGGGAGGGTAGCCAGCGGCGGCCGGTTTTGAGGGCCTCGAGTGGTTGCACATTGGACTCCGCCTGGACCAGAGGGCCAGGAAGCAAGACAGGGAGGCTGTAGGTGAGCAGAGGTTCGTTTATCCTCCAATTCAAAGCCTTCCAGCAAGCTCAGTGAATAGAAGGATAGCAAGACTGGGCAAAGGCATCCAGCGTCTTTTGCAGCATAGGTGGGCGAGATCGAGATGGCTGGCTTAAAGCTTTACAAATAAGATGGTGTACCTTGATTTGAGCAATCAGATTTCTAAAAACCGTAATTTTGAGAAATTAATGGGAAAACTGAAAAATGTCAAAAAATGTCACTTTTTACTCAAAATTTTTGGTTTGAGTGTACTTAAACGGTGCTTAGAGGCGTTTTCTCCATCCAATTCTGCTCAAAAACACACAGTTAGAATACCTACTGTCATGTAGAACAACTGGAATCCATGGTATATGGTATCCACTCAGGATTTAGGCCTATGCTATAACATATGAAAAAAACTTTACTATAACATATGTCTATATTTGGTTAAGATCAAGAATACAGAGTAGGGGAAGGAGAGTAGGCTATCGGGGAAGGAGCTGCCTAGCCAGATTTCAGTGAATGCAATCAGATCGAACTCTGAACTGGACAGGAGATCATTTATTTAGCAGTTGGAGCTTAGGGCGGGGTCTAGAGTTGGTCTTTTATTAAAATTCCTCTGATATTGGCATAGAGAAAGTTCCTGGTCAGTGCTGGAAAAAAAGGAACTGGGTGAAAAGCCCTGGGGGGATTGTGGTCATCAGCCGCCCGTTTACCGTAGGGGAAAAATGACAATGACAATTTCGCGAATTACCCTCGAAGTAGCACTGTCGGATGGGTAGCTGCCACATTCATGTCTGCCACGAATATGCTAGCAAACGGCACCACCTGGAGCAGCTGGCAAAAATGCATCTTGGCAGGGCCTATTTTGGAACGGTCCAGGACTAGCTTCACTTTACCGCTTTCGCACGCTGATCAGGCCTCAACCAGCCATCAAAGAGAAAAAGGGTTATGTTTGATAAATTGGAGGGGTACAAGTTTTGGCAAAAATGCGAAGTTGCATACCATGGCACTGGCAAGGGAGGACTGTGAGGATGGCGTCGGAGGCTCGCTGATGCTGGTCGATCAAGGTCCCGTTTTGGTAGAATGACATGGCAGCAAGGCCCGCGTGCGCCAATGCTAGGACCCAGCATGCCTTCATCTTCTCCCTGGCTTCTCCTCCTCAAATCAAGCGGCATTTCGCCCACAAAATACTTTGATCATAGTCTTCCGGCCGCGCACTGAATGGCGACAGCCGATAATAGCTTGTACTTGTAGCCCCTTCATTTGTGAAATGTGGGAAGAATTGGAGTGGAAAACTGGGTAACCTGGCCAAGAAGGTGAGGGAGCCGAGGCCGCCGCCGAGGAGGAGCTGCTGGAGAGTGCCCAAAGCCACATTGGAGCACAATCCGAGAATCCCGTCGCCCAGATAGAGAGTCGACAGCATCTCCAGCACCGCAGGATGTCCTGCTCGGCCCCACGCCTTCAGCCAACGACGGCACTCCTCACCGATGGCCTTTTGAGTGGCCGCGATAGTA
>JASANA010001650.1:0-29483 GCA_030248095.1 Ptycholaimellus sp. GST1_10 | reverse complement strand
TCCAAATTTTGGAGAAAAGAGGCCCACATTTGGCCTGCCGATGGTACCAGATATTAAAGAGGGCTGAAATCTGGACCCTGTCCATTGGCGAAACCTGGCCAGCTGATGTTTCAGCAAAAAACTTTAGCCTCACCTCACAACTCAAGGCTAATGCTGTGACAGACTTTGGTCAAATGTTGAACAAGCAAACTTTGAGAAGACTGAGCTGATGGATAGAATGTTGGTGGTCTGATGCTGCCAGCTTTTTCGCCAACGCTGTCGAGCAGCGGCCTGAACCTGATTTGCAACATCGCCGCGGAGGAGCCCAGGAGGGAGGAGAATGAGTGCCAGAGGAGAATGAGTGCCTTCCTGCTTCATTCCCGCCTCCAAGGACCAGCTACTTACCGAGGCCAAGACAAGGCTCTGCTCAAGGCTCAATTTTGTTTAAAGGCAACAAATGTGGGGACTGGGCATTGCTGAATTGTTCGATGCGCAAACTTTGATAGTTTGTTGAAACACCTACTGCTTCACTTCAGGGTATTATTGATTGGTGCCTTTGATTGGTGCAGAAGCTGTGGCGCAGCAACTCGAACGGAGAGGCAGAGTGGCGAGAGGTGAAGGCCAGAATTGACGACCCAAGGCCACTTTCGTCTGGCCAAGCCACCTCCTTTTTTCACCCTTCATCTTCAATTCAATGTTAGTGGTCAGCTTTATTGCCTTCCCCCTTCCCAACTTTCAGAGTACCTAAGGTCAGTTAGGCATTCGCGCTTCTCTGCTTTCTTTTGACCTCAGCTAGGCTTAGTCTGCGAATGCGGTACTACAGGGTTCTGATACGGACGGCTCAACCAAACACTTTCTGTTTGGAGGAGGAAGGAAGTGCCACTAATTCAGTAGCAATCTGGCTTGGCTGTATGCTGAATAGATGTGTTCTATTTCACTAGACCCAATTACTTCGAATTGCACGATATTGTGGAACAAAATGAAAAAGGAAAGCATCAGTTTTCCTCAGCATTCATTTGGGCCAGCTCTTGTCCATTCAACGGAGTGCACTTCTTTTCAGTCACCTGAAAAATACCTCAATGCCCGGGCTCCAAAATAGTTAGACACAGATTTTGAGCATTCCTAGCCAGCGTTGCTCCCAAAAACCCAGGACGCATTCCTGCCAGTCGGCATTGCTGTTGGAGAGGAAGTCACAGGCTTTGGGATCGAATCCCTAAGCAGAATAGTTTGTCTTGGTGGGCAAAAAATAGAGGATGAAGCTGAACCCGAGCTTCCAACGGATAGATGGGCAGCTGACAGTTCGTTCTGCCCACAACAATGGTCAATCTCTTAACTGAACCTGCAACTACCTGAGAGCTCACTCTTATCACTCGTTTCACCTGTAATTGATTGAGTTGATCTCAGTGTATTGAACAGGTATTAATTGCGAGGAAACGATGCAGATTATTTTAGATAAATAAGGAATATGTCATATTTGAAGCATCAGGATTTTTGACATATTTTCAAAGAACATACATCTTTTTAAAGCAGCAGAGAATAAAATGACGGAAACTTACTTTGTAAAACGTGTGACCAGCAAGGACTTCATGGTTGATGATGTTGGTGCTCCTATCAATCCATTTACTCTCCACGTTTCTGTCCTGCTCCACTCCACCCGGCAAAACCGGCATAATCGGCATAATCCCATCTCAAACTACTGTCTTATCAGGATGCTCCGCCAAAATGCCGGGAATTAGTGTCCATTTTCATCTATTATTTTATGCAAGATTACAAAACTTACTCCTCTACTTATAAAGCGTCAGTAGGTCAGTGCCTGTAGGTAGAAGGAAATGGATGAGAAGAAGGTTAATAATTTTACAGCTGGCCATTGCTATCGGTTTCTCTGTTTTTCGCCCTGCCTAGACCACTGTCTGCTCATTGCAAAGTCTAATGATGGATGGACAAAGCTTGCGCTCATAGTTTTCCTGCGCTTGCGGATTGGGATTGAGATAACCAACATGCGAACACCTTGGCTAAAAAATCTTTGGGTTAAAGAGAAACCCTGATTAATAGATTATGACTAATTAATTTTGACGTTCTGCCAAATATTCATTTTTGACTTCAAAGACTCAAGGCGTAATAAAGCTTTGAAAGCGGCTGATGATTTTGCCCGGCTTAAGCTTGGCCAGAAAGACTGAGCTTGGCTGAGAAGATGGAAAACGATAAAATCAGAATCCGACTATCAGAAAACCAAAAAAACGTAATGCTCAGGAGCCATTAGGTACTCGAAAAACGAGCCGTGGAAATGATTCAGCCATGATCCTCACGCCTTCCACTCTTTTTGCCTCTGCCCACCAAGCTTCAGAGTCCAGAGTTGCGCAAGAACTGAGAAGGCTGCCGGGTCTCGGTCAGGCAACATATTGAGGTTCAGTCGATGCCGCCGCATGAACACCACCACTGCCTTGCACTCTCGCCTGCAGGAGCTGGGCTCATTTGATGTTCCAGTGGCGTCTATTTGAATTGGTGTCTTGAATAGGTAATAATGCGATCATTCATGCCTCAACCTTTGCTCAAAAAAATGTCCATGAAAGAGTTCGAACTTCGAGGCTAGATGAGCAGCTCGGTAGAGTGCAATAGGTCTTCTGCTTTGTTTCTTCCAGAACAAACTAGGAAAAAGAAGACCAGGGAAATCACAGCTGGCCAAATGAGGAAAGTAACAAGTGGGGTAGTGGGGGAGAAAGGCAGGTGATTGGTGCAATGACACATAGTTGGAAAAGGTGCGTTGGGAGCTGGTGAGAACAGATTCGGGCAGGGCATTCCAACGAGAAATGCATCGTTGTGGCCAAAGTTTGCTCTCAGTCCTTTGCGCTCAGACATCAGAGAGGAGGCGGTGATTGTTCATGAGAATGCGTTGATTCACTTTACGGGTGATGAGTCCAGGGCAGTAATGCTTATCCCAATATACAGCATGAAGGAGGCAAAGGTCTGCATCCTCGCGCCTTCTCTCTAGCGTCAGCAGATCAAGCTTGCTCAGCCTGTGCTCATACCCATGGTCATGCCAATGGAAGCCACGGAACAGCCCGCTTGTAAACCATCTCTGGACTGACTCAATCCTGCGGGCCTCTTCTCTCGGTTGAACAGTCTCCAGATTACCGCAAGGCATCTGCAGGACCACTACCGCGTGCCCCAAAACTCCAGCCACTAGCCTGGCTCCTCGCTCAGCTGTCCGGGACCAGCCTTCCTGGGGCAGTTCTGCAATTCTTTTTCAATTCTTGATGAAAGCAAACCTACGACTCATTAGGGATAGTGCATGTCCCGGGCTTTACAAATAATGTTTGAAACATCACGCCTCCAGCTACGATCAGACTGAGCTGGGAGTGGATGAATGAGTGAACACCTGATTCTGCAAAGCCGGCTTTGACCTGGCTGATTGGAATGGCATAAAGGCATAATTGGAATGGCATAATTGGAAATGGTGGTCAGCAGCAGGAACGGTTTGCAGACGTGCATTGAGGACACCTGTCTGCTCACCTAAACCACAAACACTAGTGTTTAAGCGATTTTGAAATGCCTCTAAAAAGAACCTCTTTTCCATCAATGGAAAGCTTGTAGCGAGGGGCGAGAGTGTAGAGATAGCCCCTGGAAGGCGGAAGTCGTGGCTCCAGATTCACTGACAATTGTGATGTTTCAAATTTATTTCAAATTGGGAAGGATTAAGCATTCAGTTGATGTCTGCTTTTCACGCATTTCTGATGTGCAGAATCCTCGTAATGAAGGAAGATAGGCAATAAACCTTGAGAGTTTAATATGCAAGCTCGACGCCAAGACCTGTCGTCCAGATGAATGGCGAAAGCTGAATATGACGTATCCCACATGATGCTTAGCACTTTATAGTCCACAGGTTGCTCCCATCTCAAAAAGCCCAGTTCATCAGCCTC
Organism: Ptycholaimellus sp. GST1_10; assembly: GCA_030248095.1. Taxonomy (NCBI): domain Eukaryota; kingdom Metazoa; phylum Nematoda; class Chromadorea; order Chromadorida; family Chromadoridae; genus Ptycholaimellus; species Ptycholaimellus sp. GST1_10. The sequence goes on along the minus strand of JASANA010001650.1, from coordinate 25,587 downwards.
ATAAGCAGCAAATCAGCTCTATTTCTGCCAAAATTAAATTGCAAGAAACCTGATGCAGAGTGTGTCGTCCTCCAGCTCAGCCAGGAGCAGCTTGGGTGGCTGGTAGAATAGCATTCTTCTGGTGCATGGTTCAACTGCTCCCGTGGTCACGAGACTTTATATCTGGTACCGTCAGCAAGCCAAATGTGGGTCTCTTTTCTTCAAATTTTGTAAGTGCCTCGAGCAAAAAGTCAGGGAAATACATCTACTACTAATGGAATCTGCTGCTTGGACAATTGCATTTTGTTTTTGGCGCGCAGTTCATTGTCTCTTTCCATGCGCGCCAAAAACAAAATGCAGATGACGCAGCAGATTCCATTAGTAGTAGATGTATTTCCCTGACTTTTTGCTCGAGGCACTTACAAAATTTGAAGAAAAGAGACCCACATTTGGCTTGCCGACGGTACCAGATATTTCTTCCACTTTTAATATATATAGTATGAAATGTATAATACAACATGTTTTTTATTGTCGCTTTTTAGATGAATAAATAATTAATAAATTAAAAATAAACTTATTTGAAAAATAAAATGGAAAAAAAAATTCGAAAATTAAAAATACAAGGTAAAATTATTGGCGAACTAACATATTTCTGTGAAATTTTTATGACTTACACTCAGGGCAAATAATTTTTGGGAGAAATAGCCTTGCTTTTGGCCTGCCGAAGGTAAAAATTGTTTTCTCACCTTTGAATAAACTAAAATAAAAATGAAACCCTGCGAAGGAATCGAACCTACCAGTTCAATCCGGCTGTGCAATCGCTTACACCACTACACCACTGGTGCCTATGAATTTGTAGTTTAACTGAAGACTTATGAATAAGTGAAGACATGAGGCCCAGGGACCCGGGGAAGAAGGGGGGTGGGGGAAAAATGAATACCTACTATCGTCCATTGAGCAGATGCGGAGGAGTAGGAGGAGGAGGAGGAGGAGGAGGAGGAGGAGGAGGAGGAGGAGGAGGAGGAGGAGTTCGGACAAATGGTTTTCTACAAATTTCTCTACAATTCTGCAACTTTTCAGCGATTTTTCGCGAGTTTTAGTCAATTCGATGATGCTCTTTCCAATGAAAAAAGAATTAGAAAGATTGAAGCTCCCTGTGACGAGCTAGAGCCTTATCAAAATTAAGATCTAGCAATAACCCCAAAAACGTACACCTAGGTCGAAAAGAGGGGCTGGGCGCTGACGGTTCGCTTCGCTCCCTCGCGCCAGCCCAATTTTCTGAAACAATTACTCTCCAACCTAAATCTAATTCGAATCCAATTACTATCAAACAAATGTCAGGCCAAAATCGACCCAACAAAAGCAAAACAGCCAAGCCTTGGTCAACAACGAACACCGGCGCGAGGGTCGTGACGGCCAATCAAGACTGGCCACTATCAAGTATGAGGATCCAAGTCTTATAATTAATAAAACTTATGATACTTTCTCGATGCCACTATGAATGAATGAAAGGAGCAGTGATCGGCGAAATGAATGAGGAATGGGGGGCCAGCGGCTAGTTGCGCACTGTATGGCATTTTTGCCCCTTGACTCAGCCTTCGTCCATTGGCCAGCCTTAGGTGAAGTCGATAGCACTGTCGCACAAATGGAGCTTGAAAATTCAACTGAGGAGTTTTGAGTGAGGCTGAAACCTGGCAAGGCGACAAGCTGATCCCATCGCAAGGCGACAAGCTGATCCTGGTTGTGGAAAGCGAGCGTTTGCTTTGGCATCCACTCGTAGTTGGAGGCCGCCACAGCTCCACTGCAGCCTACTCACTATTCCCATGTTTCTTTGCTTTCCTCAGAGAATTCTGGTGATCAGTCTTTCATACGTATCGTTTCCAACTAACGTCTACGGCTAATTGTCCATTATCAGGGAAAAGTTAAAAGGCCTTATAGAGGCAATTTTAAGCTGCTAGCCCTAAATTCACCCAGCATTTACAGCCCAAAGGCCATCAAATAGCTGACGTCTAGTCATCTTAGCATTTCCATAACATCTTCCAGTTCAAAACTAGAAGCAAAATATGTAAGAAGAATGATAACGATAGATATCGTCCTGCAATAGGTGGACAGCCAGAATGGTCTCATCCTCACCCCAGGCCATGCTCTGCAGCCGTGCTATACTTCTACTTACATATTTAAAATTATTAAACTCGCTTTTCAGAATGATTAATACCTACCATAAACATAGTTAGTCTATACCGCACGGTGGGCGCAAACTTGCCAGGAGTAGGGCCCCCGCCCCCCCTACCAGTACCTTTCGAGATTCCAACTCAAAAGCTTAGACGCATGCTCGTCCTCGACGAGGTACCATTAGTGTGGCAGGACCTATGAATTTAGTCTATACCGAGTTCATTGATGTTTTAAAGTGATCAACTCGGTAAGGACTAACTAGTAGGTACTGCCACAGCGAAAGGACGAGCCTTTTAGTTTTTGTGTTGGCTAAGCTATGCCTATATAGCGGTATAGACTAACTAGTAGCATGACGAACACGGTATAGACTAACTGAGGTATAGACTCAGAAAGAAAATAGGTATTTAATCATCTACATGAAAATTCCGTGAGTTTAAATTTCGAGATATGAAAGAGAAAGTATGTTAAGGCAGGAAAAAAATTTTCAATATAGTACCTTTGGGGGGCGTATCTTCGGGGGGGGGGGGCGTAAATCTTCGGGGGGGGGTGTATATCTTCGGGGGGGTGTTAGTTCTTCGGGGGGGGGGGGGCCCTTCTAGGGAGTCAGCCGCTAGACAATAATTTAGCGTCTACTACTTGCTCCCCCCCTTTGGTTAAACAAAATATCATCAAAAAGGGACCACTACTGTCAGGCTGACTGGCTGGACCGACTGGCGTTTCGGGGTGGTGAAGGAGGCGGAGAAGCGAGCCTCGGCCGAGCTCTTCCTCGTCCTCCACTTCCCCCGCGCCCATTTCCAGCAGCAGGATGCACGCCATCGTCTATTTTGAGCCCAACGCCGCCGCCGTACACTGGCACCAGCCTAATCCTCCTGTTGTCAAGTTGGCTGGCCTTTTTTGCTTTCAGAAAACCGTCGATTTGCTAGGGTTAAGTTGGAAGGCAATGAAACACTGAGGTCGTTGCTCTGGAAATGACGGACCTTCTTTATTAGGAGTGCGGGGAAGTGGAGGACGAGGAAGAGCTCGGCCGAGGCTCGCTTCTCCGCCTCCTTCACCACCCCGAAACGCCAGTCGGTCCAGCCAGTCAGCCTGACAGTAGTGGTCCCTTTTTGATGTTATTTTGTTTGAGCGGGAGCAAAGAATTATTCATGCAGACGCTAAATTATTGTCTAGCGGCTGACTCCTAGAACCCCCCCCCCCGAAGAATAACACCCCCCCCGAAGATATACACCCCCCCCCCCGAAGATTTACACCCCCCCCCCGAAGATATACACCCCCCCGAAGGGTACTATATTGAAAATTTTTTTATTGCCTTAACATACTTCTCTTTACAAATCTCGAAATTTAAACTCACGGAATTTTCATGTAGATGATTAAATACCTACTTTTTTACTGAGTCTATACCTAGTTAGTCTATACCGTGTTCGTCATGCTACTAGTTAGTCTATACCGCTATATAGGGCGTAGCCAACACAAAAACTAAAAGGCTCGTCCTTTCACTGTGGCAGTACCTACTAGTTAGTCCTTACCGAGTTGATCACTTTAAAACATCAATGAACTCGGTATAGACTAATTAGTAGGTACTGCCACAGTCCTGACCTCGTCGAGGACGAGCATGCGTCTAAGCTTTTGAGTTGGAATCTTGAAAGGTACTCCTGGTAGGGGACAAGCCCCTACTCCTGGCAGGCATGCGCCCGCCATCCGGTATAGACTAACTATGTTTGTAAAAAAAGTAGGTATTAATCATCTACATGAAAATTCCGTGAGTTTAAATTTCGAGATATGTAAAGAGAAGTATGTTAAGGCAATAAAAAAATTTTCAATATAGTACCCTTCGGGGGGGGGGTGTATATCTTCGGGGGGGGGGTGTATATCTTCGGGGGGGGGGGGTGTAAATCTTCGGGGGGGGGGGGGGGGGATATATTCGGGGGGGGGGGTTCTAGGAGTCAGCCTGTCTAGCTGCCGCCATGTAGTGGATTAGAAATAGCGCTGAAACATCACATTGCCCGATTTAGACTGCGTTTACTGCTTTTGAGCAGCTATCGGTTAAGGCTCTAGAGTTGGAGACATTAGCTAGAATTTGTGAGAAGCATGAATTGCTATAATTATTTTATTCACATAGTTTTGCATGAATTTGCCAATTTAGACTAAACCTATCGCATAACATTCACATTGAGCCGACTTTATATCCCCCACTCGGCCTTTTGGTGCAGAAGTATAGGATCTAGCACAGCCAATGGCCCCTATTAAACTGCAGGTACACATTTTCCCTCTTGGAAAATGGTCCATTTCTTTAATTTCACAGCGGCTTTGTAAAAGTCACCACTTCAACTAAGAGACTTGGGGGACTATGTTGGTGCAACGTATTACCGAGATTTTTTCAGGTCTGTATACAATAGGGTCGCGAAACATCAGAGAACCGGGCAGAAGGGCAGAGAAGCTCTTCGATAATACCGGCCAGGTGCTTCTTGCGCAGTTTGGCCAGGCGTCTCATGGCAGCCCCCTACTGGCGAAGGTCGTAGACGCCTTTACTGCAGACCAATTATTGCTAACCCTCATCCGAATCATAGAATTTACAGCTTGTTGGAAAATAGGCCAGCAAATGCCGAAAGTTATTGGCCAAATATTAGATTTTTGAATTGGGCAGGCAAGAGTTCTATTTGAAATAGTTATTTAAGCCTATTCCTAGGGCGCGACAGCGCCCTAGTTATGAATGGGCGATCGAGTTTTTATGTGGTTGCATGTCACTGCCTTGAGCTCCTTGGATATTGGTAAAAACTATTGACATATGCATATCCATTGAAAGCTCTTAGGGTGCTGCAGATGGCAAAATCCTGAAATTGGCTGATGACCAGAATCCCCCCCCCAAGGCTTCTACCCCCCCCTCAACGTTTTACCCCCCCACCTGTGAAGTATCCCCCCCCCCCCACGTAAGTATCCCCCCCCCAAATCTGTAATCAATCTACGTATCAATCAAGCAATCAATCAGTTTTAAGGGTGTTTTAGGTGTTTTTGCACTTGGGGGGGGGATCCTGGTCACCGATTTTGATGACCATTATCCCCCCCCCAAATGCCAAAATCCCTTGATTGATGACCAGTATCCCCCCCCAAGTTTTTTTTGAGTCCAGCTTTAAGGCTTCGCAAGCGAAGCCTACGCAGTTGCTAGTCTAGTTTGCATTCAGCTTTAAGGCTTCGCAAGCGAAGCCTACGCAATTGCCATTATACAAAATGGTTTGACTAAGCCTAAGCCTTTTTTTAGAATCAGTATACCTAAGCCTAAGCCTAGCCTAAATTTGGGGGGGGGGCAAAACTCTTGAGGGGGGGGCAAAACTCTTGGTTGGTCCAAAACTGGCTTGGTTGGCCGGTAAAACCGTTGGGGGGGGGATCCTGGTCATCAGCCCTGAAATTTTGATTTTGGACTTAGAATTTTAGAAATCTCCAAAAAACCTCCAAAAAACGTTCAAAAACTGGACATTGCTAACTTCGAAGTGTGCTCATTTTAGAACATTTTAGGAAAGCGAAATTCAGAAATCGAAAAATTTCGTGTTTTAGGAAATTTTCTGGCCCATCTAGTGATATTTTTGGTGCCATAAGTTTTCTGGCAAAATTTCTCAATCAATTCACGTTTGTAAAAGAGATTTGGCTCGATTTTTTCATCTACCCATTCACCTAATGTTTCAATGCAGCTAAACTGCGCAGTTTTACATGTTCCACTGCCCGGCTGATGCCAAGAACCCCCCCCCCCCCTCAAAGGTTAAACCCCCCCCTCAGAGATAAACCCTCCCCTCAAAGGTTAAACCCTCCCCTCAAAGGATAAACCCTCCCCTCAAGATAATATGAACTATTTTTATTGCCTTAACATACTTCTATTTACATGCCTCGAAGTTTAAACTCAAGGAATTTTTGATATGAACATCTGTATACCTACTTTTTTACTTAATCTATTCTGGATGACGGGCGCATGCCTACCAGGAATAGGGGCTTGTCCCCTACAAGGAGTACCTTTCAAGATTCCAACTGAAGGGCTTAGACGCATGCTCGTCCTCGACGAGGTCATGACTGTGGCAGTACCTACTAGTTAGTCTATACCGAGTTCATTGATGTTTTAAAGTGCTCAACTCGGTAAGGACAAACCAGTAGGTACTGCCACAGTGAAAGGACGAGCCTTTTAGTTTTTGTGTTGGCTACGCCCTATATTGCGGTATAGACTAACTAGTAGCATGATGAACACGGTATAGACTAACTCGGTATAGACTGACTAAAAAAGTAGGTATTTAGTTGTTTAGAAAAAAATTCCTTGAGTTTAAATTTCGAGATATGCAAAGAGCAAATGCAAAGGGTGTAACCCTTGAGGGGGGGGGGGGGGTGTAACCCTTGAGGGGGGGTGTAACCTCATGAGGGGGGGTTTAACCTTTGAGGGGGGGTTAAACCTTTGAGGGGGGGTTCTTGGCATCAGCCCACTGCCCTCATTTTTTAATTGATGCTCAGGTTGTCAAAGGACTGAACTCTATCTAAGTTAGTGAATGTGCATATTATCTAGGGGCAACCGCAGCGACAACTTTATTAGGCTTCTGCATGAACATATTATTACCTATGATACTCAGGTAGTAATTGATTGCCCAGCCAAATCATTAGGGGCATCAATGTAAATCACCATTTTCTCGAAGCATTTTTCATGTGGCAAATTCCTATCCTTGTTCATGTGGGAAATTAAAAAATGCCTTCCACAAGAACAAGATATAGACAAGAATAAAATGGTACAGCATGAGAAGTTTATGAATTTTCAATCATTAAAAAGAAATAGACAAGGTTTAACACAATCGTGATTTATTTTGATTTGAATTGAGCATGAACATGTTCATTTTATTGGTTTTGTCCATCTAAAAACTCCACTGGTCATTCATAAGCAGGTGGCAATTTCGGCACAAATAGCACAAAACCTTTAGAAAAAGTAATATAAACGAAAATAACAAATGAATAAAGAAAAAATGCAATAAAATGCCATAAAATTAAATCGAAAAAAAATCTTGATTTTTTTAGAAAAGAAACTATCGAAATCAAATTGAAACAAGCTAAGGCAAAATTAAGTCTTGCAAGCATTTGCACTACGATTAATTTTATTGAGGCTTCAATTTTATTGAGGCCCAAAAAGTGCTAAGGTTCAAAAATTAATCTAAAAATTAAATTTTCAAAATTATTAAACAAATTTAAAAAAATTGATGATAAAAAAGAAATAGAATACTCTATTTCTTCCATAAATTGCCGCCTGCTTATCATAAGCTTATGAATGACCAGTGGAGTTTTTAGATGGACAAAACCAATGAAATGAACATGTTCATGCTCAATTCAAATCAAAATAAATCACGATTGTGTTAAAACTTGTCTATTTCTTTTTAATGATTGAAAATTCATAAGCTTCTCATGCTGTAGCATTTTATTCTTGTCCTATCACCAAGGAAATCAATATGCAACCTGCGCTCTATAAGCTTAAATATCAGAAATACAACCAGCTGTAGCTTTGAAAATCGAACAAAAAATTGGTTAAATACCATTGTCATTTGTGTTCTGTTCATAGCACAACCAGGATTCCACAAATTCTAGAACCATATTTTCAAAATTAGTATTCAAAAGGAGCATTTCACTGTCAGTAAACGGAGTTTGCATATTCGCCGCAATAAAAGCAGAGCAGCTACCGGCATTGAGCATAGAATCCAGACAAGAGTAAACGATCGTAAGAGCTGCCATGAAGTGCCTTTTGGCCTTGCTCGCGACTGTCCTTCTTTCTCCGGCAGTTGAAAGTATAAGAGTATAAGAGTTTATACCAGCTTAATGCGACTAAAAATGCCTCTCGATCTGAAAGATTGTAGTCATTCAATGCTCTTTGAAAGTTTATTTGTTCACGATTAAAAATACTATACCGGACCAGGCCATAGTTTACTTTAATAATCAGAGGATTCCTGCACAAAGTTGAGACTGAAGCTTGATTTCCCATCCGAGTTGAGCAGGGCAGACGGCTGCAGGTGCGAAGTTCGACTGCCCAGGTGGTCACTGGGACGGAGAAAACTTCGTCCAGGGCCATGTTTACATGGTGAACAGTAAAAAGCTGAAGATGAGGATGTGTTGCCAGCCGAATGGATTGCAGAAGTGTGTGCGAGGAAAAGCGATAGCCCTCGGCTGCTCCTTCGCCAATGACCAACCGGGCTATGAGGGGTTCTCTTGTTTCCGATTTGTAGGCCAGGAATCAGGGGTAGAGCTAGGATTTTGGCTCAGGTTTGGGCAACATTTTTAAAAGTCTAGCAAACTTTTATGACTATTTTGCCTATAATGAAGTATTTTTTAAACATTTCTGGGGGGGGGGTGTTGCCGCCCCTCGAAATGGCTCCTTGCCTGATAGGAATGGCTGCAAAAGGCTTAGCGGGAAAGCAGGGGGCAGACTGAAAATAGTGTACCCAACGGAAAGGTTAGGACAAATTTCTCAACAGGCCAATTTCGAGCAGTTTGTTTCAAATTTTATTTGATGATGGCGGTAGCCAAAGCAAAAATGTTCTTCAAGGTGGGCTGTCAAATGAGCGTTTGGTTGGCTTTTTCGAGTCAAATTTTTTACGTACCATGTTTGTATATAGTGTATGTGCAGTAGCTACGGTCCGGCAACAGTCGACGGACCCTACACGTGCAAATGCGTCAAGTCCGGGGCATCATACAGAATTAATTGCTAACCACCTCTCATCCTAAACGTCAACTTATTCACATCTATCTTCCTATCACGCCATTCTTTATTTTAATCAAGAGCAATAAATGATTACCGAACTGTTTGAAGCTGCTATTTTTTGGAGTCAAGCATGAAAAGAAACATTATAAATGTAAGCGACACCAGCTCAGTAGCTACTAGTGCAGTCCATCTTGCATGATAACATGCTGAAACATCAGTCGGGCGGATACCAAAGAGCGGGCAATCCACAGGCGGTGAGGAGCTGAGCGTCCTGCTCCTGGGCGAGGCCATGCCGACCGTCCATCTGATGCATTATTCTCACACCAAAAGGCCATCGCCAACAGCCGGTTTGTTCTTGATTTTGAAGCTTTCAAATATCATATCATTGGGCTGGCGCGAGGGAGCAACGCAACCGTCAGCGCCCAGCCCCTCTTTTCGACCCAAGTGTATGTTTTGAGAGTTATTGCCAGATCTTAAAACTGATAAGCGTTTTTCTCAGCCCAGCCAGCTCCGATTGAAATAATTTTGGGTGCAATGGAAAGAGCAACATCGAATTGTGGGGGGCACTCGCGAAAAACTACATATAACTGGTACCATCGGCAGGCCAAATGTGGGGCTCTTTTCTCCAAAATTTGCAATTGCCTCAAGAACAAGGTATTCTCGGCGGTTGCCAAGATGCGCGGCCTTACCTCAAGACAACACCTAGATGAAAATGCATGCTAAAATTCAAAAAATTTCAGTGAAAAAACCATGAATTATACATGTTTCGATTTTTGAAACATCAAGATTTTGGCTTTTAATTATAAATCGAGAAATACTAATTATTTCAAAAATTCCTTTTGCCAGCTTTAAGATATTACTTTCACGGACGTATTTACCAACAAGTATATGGCGCAAAGCGCAATAGGTGACCGCGGAGCGCTTACACATTCACATGTAGCAAAAGCCATAAATTAAGGAAAATTTCTGCTGTGAGAGTGAACATTGCATCTCAAAAGGAAAAGTATGTGGTTTCTCAACCATTTTCAAAAGTAAGCACCGATTTGGAATCGTTATATACGACTTGTGAATCAAAAAACCAAAGTCTTCTGTTCAATTATCAGCCGTTCAGCTGCTACTAATTATTGATGCTATTGTCATGTGTGAAAGTTCATCACTCAAGAAGGCAAGTATGTGGTTTCTCAACCATTTTCAAAAGTAAGCACATATTTGGAATCGTTATATACGACTTGTGAACAAAAAAACTCAAGTGTTCTGTTCAATTATCAGCCGTTCAACTGCTACTAATTATTGATGCTATTGTCATGCATAAAAGTTTGTCACTCAAGAGGGCAAGTCTGTGGTTTCTCAACCGTTTTCAAAAATAAGCACAGATTTGGAATCGTTATATACGACTTGTGAACAAAAAAACTTAAGTTGTCTGTGCAATTCTCAAGACTACAGGTGCTACAGCGCAAAAACTCTATATTGCAATTTTCAAGCCTTTCTACCCAAAAAAGTAATGTTTCAAATGCTCGGAAACCCGTTCCACCCCTCCAGATCTTCCTAAAATTGCATTACCTTTCAGGAAAAAAAAAGTGTGTCCCAATCCGTTGAGAATTCGCCCGTTCCCAGCATTTCCAGAAATACATACATATATATATATATACCAGGACAAAAGTTTAGTAACCTCTATAGACCGCGGAGCGGCCCTTCGGGCCGCTCCGCGGTCAAAAATCAGCTAATTTTATTGAAAAACCATGGACTTATGCTTGTTCAAATTTTTGAAACATCAAGATTTTGGGTTTTTGACTATAAATCAATAAATAATGAATAATTCAAAATTTCCTCTTGCCAGCTTCAAGATATTACTTTGACGGACGTATCTGCCAAAAATCAACAAAATTCATTGAAAAACCAGTGATTTACGATTTTTCGCATTTTGAAACATCAAAAAATTGAGTTTTGGGTGAAAATCGAAGAATTTCGCCAAGCCCTAATAATGGTGCCAAGGCATCACCAAGACGGACTTTCCTGCAAAATTTCAGTTAATTTCATGGAAAAACCAGTGATTTACGATTTTTAGTGTTTTGAAACATCAAAAAATTGAGTTTTGGGCGAAATTCAAAAAATTACGCCAAGCACCAAAAATGGTCCCGAGGCACCGCCTAGGCGGACCTTCATGCAAAAATTCAGCCAATTTCGTTGAAAAACCGCGGAGTACGGGCCTGGGACACATATATATATATATATATATATGCGGACAGACGGACGCAAAAATGGGGTAACTGCTTAAGCTGGCCTTGGCCGCCCGCCGCTTCGGGCAGGGCGCCAGAGCTCCTCCGGCCTCCGGGCACAGGTGCTATGGCCCCTACGCTTTGCCTAGCATGCTTCGCATGCTAGGCTACGCTCCGGGGCCTCCGCACCCATGCCCTACGGCCTCCGGAGCTCTGACTGCCCTGCCCTCCGCGGCAGGCGGCCTTCGGCCGCGCAAAAAAGACAAGGAAATACATTTCCTACTAGTGGAATCTGCTGCTTGGACACTTGCATTTTGTTTTTGGCGCGCAGTTCAGTGTCTCTTTCCATGCGCGCCCAAAAACAAAATGCAGATGACGCAGCAGATTCCACTAGTAGGAAATGTATTTCCTTGACTTTTTTCTCGAGGCAATTGCAAATTTTGGAGAAAAGAGCCCCACATTTGGCCTGCCGATGGTACCAGTTATTTCTTCCACTTTTAATATAGGATAAAATGTATAAATACAAATGTTATATTGTTGATTATATGTTGAAATTAAAATTTTATTCGATATATAAAAAATTGTAGAAAAAAAGTTGTTTAAAAAATATGACGAAAAGAAAATATTCGAAATTGAAAAATACAATGCAAAATTATTGGCAAAACTTTTTATACAGGAATTTTCTTGACTTATACTCCGGGCAGTCGATTTTTGGAAGAAAATAGCATTAATTTTGGCCTGGCGATGGTACAATTTGTTTTCTCAACTTCAAAGAAACAAAAATAAAAGTGAATTTTTGCGATGGATTCAAACCTTCGAATTTCATCCATATGCACAATCACTTTCACCACTACACCACTGGTCCGTATGACTCATTGCGTAAATGAAGAGCTAAAATTAAATAAATACTTGGGGCCCAGGGACCCGGGGAAGGGAATGGGGGGGGGGGGGAAGAAATGAATACCTACTATCGTCCATTGAATAGATGAGGAGGAGAAGGAGGAGAAGGAGGAGTTCGGACACATGGTTTTGTGCATTTTTCATGGGAAAATAATTCGTTTTATGCAAAAGTCAAAAAAGAAACTATAGTCAATTCGATGTTGCTCTTTCCAATGCAAAAATAATCAGAAAGATTGAAGCTTCCTGTGAGGCGCTAGAGCCTTATCAAAATTAAGATCTAGCAATAACCTTCAAAACATACACCTGGGTCGAAAAGAGGGGCTGGGCGCTGACACTTCGCTAACGCTCGCTCGCGCCAGCCCAATAAATCAAGATTTGATAGAGAAAATTTGCAATCAAAAGTGCCGCACGAACTCCTTCCCTTCCCTTCCCTCCCCTTCCCTTCGCATCTCCTCCATGTATGGGTGTAGGTATTCATTACACGCCCCCCTTACCATCCAGTCTTAGGCTTTACTGTCTTAGATTTTCAGTTACCACGTTAAGTGAATAACCCTGTGGTGTAGTGGTGTAAGCGATTGACCTGCTGGGTCAATCATGCAAGTTCGAATCCTGACTCATCAATTACTTTTTGCATGCTTTTAAAGTTGAGGAAATAACTGGTACCATCGGCAAGCCGAAATAAAGCTCTTTTCTCTTAAAAAAATCAATTGCCTGAGTGTAAAGCCAAAGAAATTGCCCTACTACAAGTGAAATCTGCTGTGTCACCTGCATTTTGGTTGAGCGCGCCTGAAAAGAGCCCTGGAACTGCGCGCGAAATCAAAATGAAAATGCCCCACAAGCAGATTTCACTTGTAGTAGGGCAATTTCTTTGGCTTTACACTCGGGGCAATTGAATTTTTTAAGAGAAAAGCTTTATTTCGGCTTGCCGATGGTACCAGTTATAGCTATTTTACACTATCAGCATATTCACTCGTATGGTCCATAACTGACGATACCAGCGAACACCGCGCTTGCTGAAGAGCGGAATGGCGGTGCCGGCAACGCAGTGCGGAGTCTGCGGGTCCTCGTCGTAGTCCCAGACGTTCAGCAGCAGTACTGCATCTCTACTGCAACACCAGCTATTTTCCTCAAAAAACGATTAAAGCACAGTTTGATGGCGGAAATTTATGCTCCTTTTGAAACATTGGACAATTTTCCAGTAGAACCAAGAATGTCACATGATCAAACCTAGCCAAAAACTACGCCTAGTTTAGCTGGAAACCTCGCTACAAGCCGAAAGTGAACGATTTAGCATCGAGATGGAAAATATTAATAAAACAAAGCATTGTTGATCCTCAAGCTCATACCTGATTCAATTTCGCTCTACCTTCGTTCCTCAAGCTTGGACATAGTGCCAGCCTATTGGGAAAGGAAAATGAAAGAAACCTAAGTTCGGCATAGGTGAGTGGCAGTGGAAGCCACTCGTTCCAGGCCAATTGCCTGCCCGGTGTTCGGTAGGCCGTTTGCACGGGCTCACCCACTGCTGAACCAACTGACACCACCTGCACAAGGGATGGATTCTGATTGGGATTCTGATTCTGATTTTTTAATTTCAAAAAAATTATTCGTATGGAAAAGTTTCCCATTGGGCTGGCGCGAGGGAGCAACGCGACCGTAAGCGCCCAGCCCCTCTTTTCGACCCAGGTGTACGTTTTCGGGGTTATTGCTAGATCTTAAAATTGATAAGGCTCCTGCTCCTCACAGAAGAATCCAATCGTTCTGATTCTTTTTGCATTGGTAAGAGCATCATCAAATTGTCTAAAACTCGCGAGAAATCGCCCAAAACTTGCAACAATCATTAGAAAATCACTCAAAACCATTTGTCCGAACTCCTCCTCCTCCTCCTCCTCCTCCTCCTCCTCCTCCTCCTCCTCCTCCTTCTCCGCATCTATTCAATGGACGATAGTAGGTATTCATTTTTCCCCCCAACCCCCTTCCCCGGGTCCTTAGGCCTCATGTATTTAGCTTTTCAGTTGCAATAAACAGTCATATGCACCTGTGGTGTAGTGGTGCAAGCAATTGAACAGCTGAATGAATCTAGGAGGTTCGAATCCTTCTCATGGATTCACTTTAATTTTTGTGTATTTCAAGTTGAGAAAATTACTGGTACCCTCGGCAGGCCTAAATAAAAGCTATTTTCTCCCAAATATCGATTGCCAAGAACCCAAGAACCAAAAAAAATTCCCAAAAATTTTGTAACCCAAGACAATTTCCAAAAAAATTTTAATTTGCCATTATATTTGCATTGTACTTTTTATTTTCAAATGTTTTCATTTTGTTATTTTTATTAAAAAAAGTTTATTTAAATAAGTTTTGTTTATTTTTTATTTATTTGTCCAATAAAATCTTTATTAAAAAAATAACCAAAAATATAAAATTTGTATTTATATGTTATATACTATGTTAAAAGTGGAAGAAATATCTGGTACCATCGGCAGGCCAAATGTGGTCTCTTTTCTCCAAAATTTTGAATTGCCTCGAGTAAAAAGTCAAGGAAATAAAATTTCTACTAGTGGAATCTGCTGCGTCATCTGCATTTTGTTTTGGGCGCGCATGGAAAGAGACACTGAACTGCGCACCAAAAACAAAATGCAACTGTCCAAGCAGCAGATTCCACTAGTAGAAATTTTATTTCCTTGACTTTTTACTCGAGGCAATTCAAAATTTTGGAGAAAAGAGACCACATTTGGCCTGCCGATGGTACCAGATATAATAGCAGTGGTTGCCTGGAATGAAGATCAAACGCACACAACTTTTCAAATATTCACTTCAATTTCCTCAAATTTACCATTGAATAAGGAAAATAACACTAATAAATGGTTTATAATTGCTCTACGAACTTTTGAATTTTACACCCCCTAAAAATCTGAAACATCATTATCCGTGACCAATCATAAGGCCAAATTTCACGTTGTCTATGGCGTTGTTTCTATCAATGACTTTGACCAAGTGAAAGAATAACCTGAGCAGTGACAAAAAGAGCTTTCTTGGGTACATCAGATTCCAGGGGCGGTGGAAAAGGCTGGGACCCTCTTGTAGCGCCCAAACATCCCAAAACCCAACAAGACTCATTATCTGAGAACATTTTTTGAAAATAGGTTGATTTTGCAAATAAATTTTGGCGAAAATTTGATTCACCTTGACTTCTGCTGGAATTTTCAGCTCACAGCTGTACACGTAGCGAAAGATGCTGCCTTCTCTGACCCTGCTTTCTATAGCTGGGATTTAGCCTGCACTATTTTGGCCTGCTTTTTGTGACAAATTTTGAACATGGAGTTTTCAAGTTTTTGTATCGATTATTTAAAAGCATCCAATTAACTGGCACTCACAGAAACAGTTTATTCCACACATCGCAAATGCACAAAGGCTTCTGCAAGTCAAAACGGCACAGTTCAACAAAAAATCGGGGGGAAAATGCCTGAAATTCCGGGCTCGCTCTTTGAGCAATCGAAGGTCCTCCCTCTTTTTGAGGCCACTCACTAGAATTATTTGTTGTTGAAACAAAAGCTGCGGAAACACAAGCCATAAATACCATTCAGACTTCATGGCGTAAAGCATGGACAGGTTTGAGAAAACGCGAAATCTGCATCAAATCCTAGCAACAGACTGCAGTTCACAGTTAGATGTTGAATCGTTAAATGCAACAGTTTTGGCCCATTCTGCAATATCAGCTCACTAAGGGCCCCCGAATGCTGGAACATTTCTTAACCCTATTCTTAATTTGAGTAAAAAAGTCAACTTAAAATTTTTGTGTGACTCAAATCGGTTTGAAAAGTTGTTTTGGAAACAAAATGAAGGCGAGAACGCGAGTGACCATAAACGTCGAAACATTTGACGTCAAAACATCAGCAAGAATTTATTGATAAACTACATCTGTCGAGTTGACGACTTTCACACCACGCCGCCTACATCATGAGCACCTTTCCACCAGCTCACAGTTTCATGCCGTTCCAACTATTAAAAAAATAAGCAGTAGGAGAAAATGAATAGAAATTTCACCCGCCACAAGGCCAGGCCTTACTCTAGGCAATCATCAAACTGCACAACGCACATCAATTATACATCCGTCCTCGCCCAAAAGGCTCCCTCATCGTCCAAGAAGCAAATCAAAACCCAGCCAAAAACAGTTCCAACTGTGGCACAAAACCGAAAGCTAGGAGGGGAAATTGTCAAAATCCCAGCGGCTCGGTGTTGATATTGACGGAGGACAGCAGTTCAATTGATGTAAAAGGCTCTTGGATTTGGCCTTTGCAAATAATACAAAGGGCAAATGCAAAAACGATTCAAATTTCTGGCCCTACGGCGACTAGATGCAAATGCAGGGCTTCTAGATGCGAAGTCTGAGAGACGTTGCAGCTCTGCTACCGACCCTCTGTCCAGCTCTCCTGGGGCGGGATGCAGAATGTGAGCCATGAGCCGTGAGCCATGAACAAAAGATAGGAGCATTAGCCACGGTGAGCCATGAATCCACCCTGTCTCATGTCCGCTGATGCAGAACATGAGCCATGGTGTAAGACAGTGTCTCATGATGGCTCACCATGGCTCACGGTTGCCATGGCTCATGTCCGCTGATGCAGAATGTGAGCCACAGGCGTGAGACATTGTCTCACGATGGCTCACCATGGCTCACGTCTGCCATGGCTCATGTCCGCTGATGCAGAATGTGAGCCATGGAGTGAGCCATGAGACATGTTCATAGGAGCCCATGTCCGACCGCCTACCCTTGCTTCCATGGTGAGACATGGCTCAATTGGCATTGGCTAGTTAAGCTTAGAGGTGGACACATGCCTAGATTTAGCCCTTGATGATTTGTTGACCCCATGTTACTTTCTTTTCGCTGTTCATGCTACATTTATGGTTTATGCTATGATATTTCTTGGCTTACATTATGTTTCACAACATGGCTCAGAAAATTTCTTTATGTCTCAGAATTTTTTTTCCTTATAACCCAGGGTAAAGGAACGGTGGTAAAAGATCTTTGCTTTTGACAGCCGCTCAAATACAAAAACACGCATTACACCTCAAAAAAATTGTCATCTTCATTTTCATCTCCAGCAATCTCATCCTCTTTGAATCTACACATGGCACCCATTGGATCGTAAGGACTCAAGGGATCCATTTTGGGTAAAGACTAAGCAATTGCTTGCAAGATAAGTCCGCCTAAACTCTAGGGTCCTTGCTTATCAGGCACCAATTCCGATTGACCAATTTATTTTATTTTATGAAATAAACAGCCGTTTTTATCCTTTGATCATCATTTCATCATTGGATTGTTTGAGAATCATCAGATCATCACGTCCAATCATGTCTATCACCATGGCAAATCTTGTCTATCATTTCTGAATCAGCCATTTGCCATGTTAAGCTTCCGATTGCCATCCGGTGAGACATCCGATGGGATGGCAAATGAAGGCTCAGACTTTTGCATCAGCCCTTTTCCATCGTCGGATGCCGTGAGCCATCCCATGCGCGTCCCATGTCTTGTCCTGGCAAATCATGGCTCACATTCTGCATCCCGCCCCTGCTCCCCGTTCAGCTTCAGCCGGTACTAGCCTGCACAGATTGGCCTGGCGCGAGGGAGCGCAGCGACCGTCAGCGCCCAGGCCCTCTTTTCGACCCAGGTGTATGTTTTGAGGGTTATTGCCAGATCTCAAAATTGATAAGCGTTTTTCTCATCCCAGATAGCACCGATTGCTCTGATTTTTGCTGCAACGGAAAGGGCTACATCGAATTATGGGGGTACTCGCGAAAAGCAGCATAAAAGTTTGGATTTGATGGAGAAAATCGAAAACAAGTTGCCGTCCGAACTCCTGCTGCCCTGCTCTCCCTGCCCTGCTGCTTCGCATCTGCTAATGAACGAGAGTAGGTATTCATTTCATCCCCCCACCCTTTCCCCTCGTCCTTTGGCCTCATGAATTTAATTTATTGCTTATTTATAAACCTTCAGTTAAATATTGTGCCATATGCGCCAGTGGCGTAGTGGTGCGAGCGATTGGCTGCTGGATCTAACTGGTGGGTTCGAAACCATCTCCAGCTTAACTTTTATTTTTCTAAAGTTTTAAGTTGGAAATAACTGGTACCATCGGGAAGCCAAAAGTAAAGCTATTTTCTCCCAAAAAATCGATTGCCCCAAGTGTAAAACTAAAAAAATTTCCCAAAAATATTCGTTTGCCGAAATTTTTGCATTTGTTTTAATTTTCAAAACTTTCTTTATTTTAATTTTATTTCACGAATTTTTTTTTTTATTTATCTTATAAAATTTTAACTTAAAATATAAACAACAATAAAAAATAAAGTACATAAATTGACATAATTTATTTTTTGTATTTTTAAAGTTGAGGAAATATCTGGTACCATCGGAAGCCGAAAGTAAAGCTCTTTTCTCCCAAAAATCGACTGCCCCAAGTATAAAGCAAAAGAAATTTTCCTACTACTAATGGAATCTGCTGTGTCATCTGTATTTTGTTTGAGCGCGCATGAAAAGAGTCTTAAAACTGCGCGCGAAAACAAAATGCAAATGCCCCACAAGCAGATTCCATTAGTAGTAGGAAAATTTCTTTTGCTTTATACTTGGGGCAGTCGATTTTTGGGAGAAAAGAGCTTTACTTTCGGCTTGCCGATGGTACCAGATATTTCAATACTGATCAATCCGACAACTTGTTTGTACTTGGTGCAGAGATGTTTCAGCAAACGATCAGGTTACCAGACTGTTTGCAATTGTCAATACGTCATCAGGGTCCGACTAGAGTAAAAAGAATTTGAGGGAGTTCAAACAAATTTGTGATAGCGTTTGTTTCCTCAGGCGGGCGAATGATTTTGGTGCGGAACCGTTGGCAGTGATCTCGGCAATGCTGGGCTCTGGGCAGTAGTGGTAGTTGTGGCGTGGCCCAGGCGACCGCAGTTGGCGTAGCTTTCCTCCGATCCACTCACCTGCGGCGGCAGTGGGTACAGCACCACTGCAAACTGGATCTTTTTCCCTATGCTTCGTTAATCCTACTGTAAAAACAAATTGTATAGTCGAGCGTGGCCAAGAAACAAATAGAGGTGGCATCATTTTTCCGCTTATTCAATAGACTAGTGAAACATCAGTTGGGTGAGTAGCAACAAGGCCCCGCACACTAGGAGAAATGGGCGAAGAGGCAGGAAGCGTCGGGCGAAGAGCTGGAGGGCAGGAAAGGCGTAGGGCCCGGCGGCTGGCGGGAAGAAGCCGGCCTCCCCGCCCGGCGGACTCCAGACTGGAGCAGCCACTGCAGTTCAATTCTCTTCCTGCTAGTGTCTCAGGCCAGGGTTTTTTTGGACTCAGCCTAATTATGACCAGGCCTATGCGGACTTATACTTGCAGCTATTTTGATAGTTCATTGCGGCTGGACAAGCCGGGAAGTGAGCAAAGGCGAAGGCTGGTGAACAGAAAGAAGCACTCTTAGTTTGAGAAAATCAGAAAAAAACTTGGTTTAATGACCCGGGCTTGCACTCAAATCGACGAATGTTGTTGGACTTTGTTTTTGAAATAAAGATACAAAATTAAATTGCAGAATTCCACTATGCCCAGCAGCTGCGGTGCATGCTCCTCAAATGATGCCAATTTAAATGGCTTCCTTAAACCTGGTTGAAAACCTCCCCTCCCCTTATACCCCTCGACTGCATGCTGGGTAACTGTTGGCATGGGGCGGCATTGGGAAGCCGTTGATGGTGGATGGATGAGGGTTGTTGGGCGGGGGCGGGGGGAAGTGAGGATGCGGCGGTGGAGGCCCGAGCAGGAAGAAGTGCGGAGGAGCAGAGGCCGGCGGCGGAATGAAGGAGTAGTTGAAGGCCAGCCAAAATGGCTCGGATTGCTTTCAGCAGAAATTTAGTTCTGAAAACTTTTCTTCCTATCCTGATTCTGGTCGTGCTTGGAATAAAATTACCTATATAGCTACGTCTTAGAGAGTGCAATGCACAGAGAGAGCCTGAAGCATAAAAACCTAGCACTAGCCATTTGTAAGTAAACTTTCTTTGGCAATACCAAACTCAAACATCATCGAAACACCAACAAACCTCTTTACTAGTAAAACATCTGAATGATCAGGGGACCGCAGTAAACCACTGCCTATGCAGGCCACAAATGCTACCAAGTAAGCAGCCTGAAACATCAGCCATGGGAGTAGCAGGCCTGACCTGCAGAAAGGCGCCTGGTGGGAGCTGGCTGGGGCAGCAGAGGGGGCCTGTGCGCAGCGGCGGAGGAGGTGGAGGGCGGGTTGGAGGTGGACTTGTGAGCAGTGGGCGCTGGGAGGGTGACGGAGGTGTGGCCCCCGAGGTGCCTTCCGACTCAGGCTGGTTTCCAGGCTCTCCACGGAGGCGGCCAGCAGGGTCTCCGGGGGCTTGGCCGGGCCGACCAGCTCTGCTATCGGGGACTCCCGTTGCAAAGATTGGAGGGATTGGAGGAGGTTGAGGGATTGTGGGAAGAGACTGGGAATGGAGTGCTGCTATTGGGCAGCTTGAGTGGGAAGGGGGAAGTGGGGTTGAAGGGAAAAAGGCTGGTGGCAAAAACCTAGTAGAAGGGGAAGAAGCCAAGGGCGATTTTGTCAAATTTGGCTATTCACTGCCGATTGGACTAGGAAATGGAAAGCTTGCACTAGCTCATTGGGTCGATTTAGAAAGAGTGCCAGAGTGATGCATGCCTGAAAGATCAGACAACTGAGGGAAACCTTTGGGTTTGTAGACAGGCTCTCTGCGTCGATAGGAGCGTCTGGCGGTGTGACTGCTGGTCGTGCTGCTGGCTGCGCTGCCCGCTTTCGTCTCCGCCTTCCCCCCCCCCCCCCGCTGTCTTCACCGGGCTCACTGCAAAGAAAAGTTGGCTGCTTTGATGCACCGCTCTACTGGGCTGGAGAAAAGTGTTTCGGATTATTGGTTTCTACATTTTGTTACCATTTTGGATGGATTGGAGTCAAATGGGAAAATTTCAGAACTTTTGCCTTTTTTTCATGTTAAGTTAACGATGGACGGTTTGGTAGTTTTGGGCATTCGCCCTGAAAAATCACTAAAAATTCGAGCAATTGCAAAATATTGAAACGTTCAAAGCACCGGTGGCCTTTGGGGCAGACGACACACCTTATGGAGAAAGAAGTCAATGAACCATTGCACTGTGGGCCAGAAGGAAAAAGCTGTAGGCAGAAGCAGAGAGAGCCTTTCTGCTTGGGAAAGAAAAAACAGAATCGCCCAATGAGCTACCGCAGGATAGAAAGCCTGGGCCAATATTTAGATCTTACTGAACTGAGCCAGCCAGGTCAAGGCTTGCAACTGGCGGTCTACAAGTCTGACCTTTTCTGAATCAAAATCTCTGTCAACTCACACTCAATGCTTTTCTAATTATTTTTCGAATTCAATCTTACTCAAATTCATTTTCAAATTTTCTTCCGATTTACAATCAATTTTTTTCAAATTTGAACTCAATTTTCTTCAAATTCTCTTCTCCAAATCCAAACAAAATCTTCCTCAAAATCAAGTTAAATCTTCATCAAATTTATCCTTTTTCAAATTTAAATTCACTTTTGGACACGAGGCCATCAAATAGGAGCCGGGGTCGTCAGCCGGCGGCTTGGGGGTGGCGGGCGTCGAGGAATCTGGTGGCAGAGGAGGCTCTGAGACCAGATAGGCGGAGGAGGAGGGCAGCGGGGTGCTGGCAGGCGTTCCATTGACAGCGCCGTAACCCAGGAAGGGTTCTACGACAATTTGCACCCGGGACTATTTGCACCCGACTATTTGCACCCGACTATTTGCACCCGACTTTTTGCACCCAAACAAATTTGCACCCGGACTATTTGCACGCGACTATTTGCACCCGACTGTTTGCACCCGACTGTTTGCACCCAACTATCTGCACCCAACAGTCTGTGTCCTACATTTCCTAAGCAAGCTACTGATCATGTTTTCTGTTAGAATATTTGTATAAACAGCAACTTGAAACAAACGCAGATTGTGGGGTGATTAGGTATACTCGGGGGAATGGAAATTTTTTCTTACTCATTCCCCGGGAATGCCATTTTTTGGCACTCATCCCCGGGGAATGAAAAATTTTTGGCAATCATTCCCTGGGAATGAAAATGATATATATAAGCTGCAGCGAAACTACAGGGGGGGGGGGACAACTATAGGACGTCTTCATCCGATACATAATGGAAGTTTACTCAGGATTGGGGGAACATATTTTGATCAAACTTTGTCAAAAGTTGGTCCTAGGCATCCTTAACATTGTCCTAAAAGGGCTGGCAATTAAAAAATTGTTTTAAATCAATGACACTCAAAATTGTAAAATCACTCCATTACAGAAAACTTACACCCTATGCTTAAACATACAGGTTGTAACAAATTTTCAAATCAGTGCTGTCCCCAATACATGGGGCGAATTGTCTATGGATGAGCAGAAGAGCCACGTTTTCCTATCCAGCTGTGAAACCACTACGAGCACTCCCTGGAGGCAGAGTTTGTATTCCGGATGAATAATGGCATGGAGAGTACATCATTTTGTGGCAATCGCTAAACAATCCATTCAGCACAACCATTGCTGCCATCTCAGGCCTTCACAAACAGGGACAGCCTTGCCTACTTCAAGGCTGTTGGAGCTTCGCTTGGAGCTAAGGAATGAAATACTGATGAAGATGGCCAAGTCGACGATTGCAAAATTTCAGATTCTTTGATTTGCTTCCTGTTCCATTTTTGCTTTAGCCTATGCAAGAGTTGACAGCAATTCTCAATCATTTTTGGTGGGAATAGTCGGGTACAAATAGTTGGGTGCAGATCGTCGGGTGCAAATAATCCTGGGTGCAAATAGCCAGGGTGCAAGTAGTCGGGTGCAAATAGTCGGGTGCAAATAGTCCCAGGTGCAAATTGTCGTGACACCCCCAGGAAGTCATAGGTGCAGGGACTGCTGCGATTCCGCATGTCCGCCGTCTCCTCCAGCTCTCTGCAGATTTCCCTAATTTAGCCTACTCACTCTTCCCGAGTTTCAGATGCGAAGGGGTTTTAGAGAATGTACGATTTTCGGTAATGGGATTTAAATGGTGTCAGAACTTTGCCGGACTTTTTATAGTCACCGGGTGTATGATTTGCCAATCCAGGACTTTGCCGGGAAATTTACCCCAGGACTTTGCCGGGAAAAATGCAATTTTGTAGTCCGGCAAAGTCCAAGATGGGTGACCCTCAAAAAACCTAGGACTTTGCCGGACTTTTGTGACTTTACCGGACAGCTCAGACTGTGGCAGTACCAGACATAGTTGGTCTATACCGAGTTCGTCATGCTACTAGTTAGTCTATACCGCTATATAAGGCGTAGCCAACACAAGAACTAAAAGGCTCGTCCTTTTGACTGTGGCAGTACCAGACATGGTTAGTCTATACCGAGTTCGTCATGCTACTAAATAGTTTATACCGCTATATAGGGCGTAGCCAACTCAAGAACTAAAAGGCTCGTCCTTTTGACTGTAACAGTACCAGACATAATTGGTCTATACCGAGTTCGTCATGCTGCCAGCTAGTCTTTATATATCCCTAGAACGATTGGCAGGCCAAATGTGGGTCTCTTTTTCTTCAAAATTTGCGATTGCCTTGAGTAAAAAGTCAAGTAAATACAATTTTTACTCAAGTGGAATCTGCTGCTTGGGAACAAGTTGCATTTTGTTTTTTGCGCGCAGTTCAGTGTCTCTTTGCATGCACGCCAAAAAACAAAATGCGGATGACGCAGCAGATTCCACTAGTAGAAATTGTATTTCCTTGACTTTTCACTCAAGGCAATCTCAAATTTTGGAGAAAAGAGACCCACATTTGGCCTGCCGATGGTTCAGATATTTCTTCCACTTTTAAAATTAAAATAAAATGTATGAATGCAAATTTTATATTGTTGGTTAAAGGTTTTGCCAAAAGATAAATAAACTTATTTAAAAAATATACCAAAAAGAAAAGTTTCGAAAATGAAAAAATAAAATGCAAATTTATTGGCAAACATACAAATTTTTGAGAAATCTTCATTGCTCATACTCAGGCCAATCGATTTTTGCAGAATTACCTTGCCGATGGTACCAGTTATTTTCTCAACTTTAAATACACAAAAGTAAAATTTTAAAAAACATATACAGAGGCGAAAAATATAGAAAGGCAAAAAAACTTTGCACTGGGGAGGATTCGAACCAAGCCCTCACTAGGTTAGGGATCATGATCCACTCGACCACTGAGCCTTTGAATCAATTGCTCTAATTAAGTCTTAATTAATTGGACATCTAAGCCCTTCGCATGCCCAAGTTTACCCTTTACCGTTGACCAATTGAATACCTACTATGGTCCATTTAGCAGATGCGGAGGAGTAGTAGTAGGAGGAGGAGGAGGAGGAGTTCGGATAAATTGTTTTGAGGTGATTTTCCTCTGTGTTCTGCCTTTTTTAGCCGATTTCTCGCGAGTTTTGGTCAATTCGATGGTGCCCTTTCCAATGCAAAGAATTAGACTATTGGACCTTCTTGAGCACAAATTCCTCCTATCAATTTTAAGATCTGAACAATAACCCTAAACATGATACCTGGTCGAAAAGAGGCTGGCGCCTGACACTCCGCTAAAGCTCCTTGTTTGCGCCAGCCCAATATAGGGCGTAGCGAACAATTAGGCCTCTTAGGGCTTTCAGGACAAAAAAAGCCCAAGTCCGGCAAATTCCAACATGGGTAACCCTCTAATAGCCTGTTAGACTTTGCCGGACTATACACTTTTGGTCCGGCAAAGTTGATGTGGGCAAAGCATATGTCCGGCAATGTCCAAATTTATAGTAAAAGTCCGGCAATGTACTGAATTACTGAAAAATTAGAACCAAATCCACCTGAAGAGCTCCAAATAGCCAGAGCATCGCAGAGCTATTCAAAAACTACGGTCCTTAATCAAGCCTCCAAAGTAAATATCCTTAATCAGGCCTCCAAACTAATGTCCTTATAGGCTTGCTTACGGCAACTAGCTGCCAAGGCTAGCTTATGAAGAGCTTGCAAATTGCCCAGAAGTGTGGCATTGACTGTCAATAGGATAAAGGCAAGGCTGTTGCTGAGGACGGGCTGCTAACTTCGGAGCTGGGACAGCTTTGATAGGAGAGGTGCTGTTCGTTGAGTTGAAGCGGGCCCACCAGCTTTGCAATGTCAATGAACAGCTTTTCATTTAGGCCCGCCGCAGCAGAATCTGTGATGTTTCACCATCTCAATAGGTCCCAGTGTATGCCGCCCCTTTTTGATTGTATAGACCGTGTATCCTCCAATACGCAGTTTTCAGAATGGCTTGATGTTTGCACTCAATGATTTGAATATCAGTCTCAGAAGTTATTAGAGGAGCTTCATCCCTACGGGTTGAGGAAATTCTTGAAACCAGGCAGATTTAAAAAGTAGCTAAGGGCCTTCCCTTTCGATTAGGACGATTTGATTCCCATCTGACGCCGCAAGAAGACTGGTGCAATCTTGTTCATCGGCCACAGGCTGCTGTGTGGAGGCTGTGGGATTAATTGAGCATGTCGAAGAGCATGGAAAAATATCAATTGAGCATGTCACGAAATGCTAAGCAAACCTTTTCCTGAAACATCAG
>JASANA010001647.1:0-12338 GCA_030248095.1 Ptycholaimellus sp. GST1_10 | reverse complement strand
TGGCCAGTGTCAAGTAGTGACCGGTGTCATGATTTGTCTGGGAGTGAAGGTGAGGAAATTAGTTTTGGAAATATTGATTCAAATGTTTAAAATTATAAAGTGGAGGAAAAGGTTTGAATTTAGCCGTTGGATTTAAGGTGATGAAATTAAGTTAATTTTTATCGAATTGGGATGTAGGATGGTAAAATTTTGTAGATAGGGTTGTAAATGATGAATTTCAAAAATGCCCCAAAATCAGGGGGTAGCCAGTCGTTTTGAGCCAAAATATGGCTTCCAGAGAGGGTAAAGTGGAGGAAATTTGTCAAGATACCGTAATCTTTACCTATGTTGAGTACCCTATGTGTATCCGTAGAGTGATTGAGGTGCAATGGTTTGGTCTGGGACGCTTGCCAGCCTGGATTCACTTCTACAGCGCTCCCATCACAACCTTCTACATCTCCACCGTTCCTTTCGCCTTCTTTCCTCCCGCCTACTTTAATGTCAGAGCAGTTGGCAGATCTTTTCCATCATTTTCCTAGCGATGATCTCGGTAGTTTCGCTAACCCGGCTGGAGCCAGTCAGCAGCTGGAGCTGGAGCGTTTGTCTTGAGGTTGCCGTTTTATATGAGGTTAAGAGGAGGTTAGGAGGTAAAAGGTGCCTTAAAGGTGGCTCTTTGGCTGTGGACTGGGACAATGTGGGCGGAGGAGGTTCGAGTGTTGATAACGCGGGAAGCCAAGAGCGCTGGATTCAAACTTTGGAACCACATAAGCGAATTCTGGAACCAACTTCAGGCCCTCTTCTTCCTCATCATCATCGCCACCGTCATTCTTCGTATAGAAGGGAAAGCGGAAAGTCAGGTGACGATTCTCATCTAAATGAAATGTGTTTTAAGAATACTTTTTCCAGTTTCTTTTTAGGAATTTTTGCGCAGCCGAAGGCCGCCTGCCGCGGAGGGCAGGGCAGTCAGAGCTCCGTAGGCCGGAGGGCATGGGTGCGGAGGCCCCGGAGCGTAGCCTAGCATGCGAAGCATGCTAGGCGAAGCGTAGGAGCCGTAGCACCCGTGCCCGGAGGCCGGAGGAGCTCTGGCGCCCTGCCCGAAGCGGCGTGCGGCCAAGGCCAGCTTAAGCAGTTACCCCATTTTTGCGTCCGTCTGTCCCAATGTTTTATTGTTTTCATATGAGCATGGGAAGGTACTTTAGAATCAGCACTGCGAAGTTGCAATACGATTGCAATATTTCAAACAATTTTAAATGAATTCATATGTCTCATATGATTCATATGCTGTTTGATAATTTTATAATTTTTTGACATTCTCATAATTGGCTAATGTCAAATTTTAACCTTTGAAATTCCGTACAGATGGAAATTGTTGGTTTTAATTTTTTATTTCTAATATTTTTTATTTTATCATTTGACCATTGATATCTGACGTTATTACAAGGGTGGCCGCGCGAAGCGCGGCCACTGACCAATATTACTAGTATATATATATATATGTGTGTCCCAGGCCCGTACTCCGCGGTTTTTCAACGAAATTGGCTGATTTTTTGCATGAAGGTCCGCCTAGGCGGTGCCTCGGGACCATTTTTGGTGCTTGGCGTAATTTTTTGAATTTCGCCCAAAACTCAATTTTTTGATGTTTCAAAACACTAAAAATCGTAAATCACTGGTTTTTCCATGAAATTAGCTGAAATTTTGCAGGAAAGTCCGTCTTGGTGATGCCTTGGCACCATTATTAGGGCTTGGCGAAATTCTTCGATTTTCACCCAAAACTCAATTTTTTGATGTTTCAAAATGCGAAAAATCGTAAATCACTGGTTTTTCAATGAATTTTGTTGATTTTTGGCAGATACGTCCGTCAAAGTAATATCTTGAAGCTGGCAAGAGGAAATTTTGAAATATTTAGTATTTATTGATTTATAGTCAAAAACCCAAAATCTTGATGTTTCAAAAATTTGAACAAGCATAAGTCCACGGTTTTTCAATAAAATTGGCTGATTTTTGGTATCTACGTCCATGAAAGTAATATCTTAAAGCTGGCAAAAGGAATTTTTGGTAAATTATTAGTATTTCTCGATTTATAGTTAAAAGCCAAAATCTTGATGTTTCAAAAATCGAAACATGTATAATTCATGGTTTTTTCACTGAAATCTTTTGAATTTTGGCATGCATTTTCATCTAGGTGGTGTCTTGAGGTAAGGCCGCGCATCTTGGCAACCGCCGAGAATACCTTGTTCAATTTGGCTGGGAAGCCAATAAATGTCATTATTAGAATTGTCTTTTGATTGTTTTGTTTTTATGGTACCAAGTTGAAATCCGCAAGAATTTGTAAATTTTTATCATCAAAGTTCAGAAAACACACGCGTACGCTCAAAATTGTTAACCGATTTCGATGGATACACATTCAAAAATAACTGACAGGAGGCGGCACGAATTCTCTACGCTTTGGCTGTTTTGATCAGCTATTTGCGATTTATGGAAACTTTCTACGTTTTCAAGCGAATGGGTCCTAAAATAATCATGATCCAACGAATGGTCAGCTTTTGTGGCTCAAATATGGCACGGAGCAGAGAAATGGCATATTGAAGGTTCGGGATCTTTTTCTCTTCCTTTACATCCTTCTGGTCTTCGTGCTCGCCTTCGGCATTGCCATGCAGTCTTTGCTCCACCCAAATGAAGCCTTCTCTCTCAGTCTCATCAAAGATGCCATCTACGCCCCCTACTGGCAGATATTTGGTGAAATTTTTCTGGACAGGTCGGAAGGAAAGGTAATCTTTTTCCAACTATTAATTTGCCTAGCCTCAAAATATTGAAAGGTGGAAGAAGAAGGCACCTGCAGTCAGAATGCATCCAGTCTTATCGCCAACAGTAGTCTTAAAGAATGTCCTCAAAAGACGCACCTAGTACCCGTCCTATCCGCCATCTACATGATGCTCACAAACGTCCTTCTCCTCAACCTTCTCATTGCCATGTTCAGGTGACATGTCCATCTTCCCCTCCCTTCCATCACGATCTTAAAACTCCCCACTTTTCAGCTACACCTTCCAAAGCGTGCAGGAAGTGTCAGAGAAGGTGTGGCGCTTCTATCGCTACAACATCGTCCGCCGCTACTTCGACGCCCCCGCCCTGCCCCCGCCCCTCGTCCTCATCCCGCATCTCTTTCGTCTCTACCACAGCCTGGCCGCTTGCTGTCGCACCTCCAAACTGGACCTCTCCAGCCAATTCAGTCCTTTCTCCTCCACTCTGTCTCTTGGAAGAG
Organism: Ptycholaimellus sp. GST1_10; assembly: GCA_030248095.1. Classification (NCBI taxonomy): domain Eukaryota; kingdom Metazoa; phylum Nematoda; class Chromadorea; order Chromadorida; family Chromadoridae; genus Ptycholaimellus; species Ptycholaimellus sp. GST1_10. Next base: position 9,100 of record JASANA010001647.1, on the reverse strand, counting down.
CGATGGCAGCGGTGCAGAAAAACGGCTGAGCTCAGCGGAGGAGGAACGGCTGCGGGCCTTCGAGCGGGCGGGGCGGGAGCGATTCCTGGCCACCAGCCAACTACGCTCCCTCGACCAGCTGGACAGCAAACTCTCCGCCACCAAACTCCGCCTGGACAAAGTCCGCCCGTTAGCCTCCTTGTGAAGGAGGCAATGGATGTGTCTGGCAGGTGGTGGAGGAGCTGGAGGACATCCGCGAAAGCCTGGCCGAGAATCGCCTGGACAAATCCGGGCGCTGGACGGAGCGGACCAGAAGTGGGACTGGCGACCGAGTCCAACTGATTGAGGAGAAAGTGAACCAGCAGAGCCAGCTCCTCAAGGACCTCATCTCTGCCCTCGCCGCCAGATCCAACCCTGTGCATGATTGATGCAACCACTATTACTCAAACTTCTATGAGCTTATAGGTTTGGTATTTGATTGAACGCGCCTTTAGAATGATTAGGACTGGATTTTGAGTTCTTCCGTAATCAGCCAGCTCCAAAAGAATTGATGCTAATAAGGAAAATTAATTGATGGGCACACAATTGTCAAACGCGCGCCAATACCCTGGCGGAAAGGATAAAGTGCGCGAAAAATCTACACAGCACGCGCCTTGATGCCACTCCAAAAAGAACACAAAGGGACCAAACATGTCACCACGCAAGGCCGCCAGGAAAGCTCGCTGGGACCTAAGCGATGTCAGCCCCTTCATAATCCACCCTTTCTTCCATTAGCCAATCTGACTGCTTTTGAGGCGCACCCCTTGAAAAAGAGCCGATTCAGCAAATCCAAAAAGCGTCCACTTCCCACCACCTCAGAACCAGAGCCCCAGAAATCCGACGATCCTCCTCCAGCAGCAGCCTCTGCTCCCAAAGTCTACTCAGCCAGCTCTTTCTGCCCCTTGAGTGAGGGGATGAGATTGTCAGTCGGAGGGGCAGTTCGCAGTGCCTCCTGTGCCGCCGCCTTCATCACCACGCAAGAAGTTGGTCAGCGCTCGCAACACTCCTTCTAAGGCTCTCCTTTGCCCAGCTTTTCTTCATTGATCTAATAGACGGCGGTGCAGGAGAATAATCTGCCAGTTACGCACTCCCCGCGGAAATCGCCGCGCAAGACGCCCAGCAAACTCTTTCTCGCCCCTGCCAAGGTTCCCAGCACCCTCATCCATTTACCCGAGTCATTGTACTTCGGCATCTTGGAATTTTTGCGCGGCCGAAGGCCGCCTGCCGCGGAGGGCAGGGCAGTCAGAGCTCCGGAGGCCGTAGGGCATGGGTGCGAAGGCCCCGGAGCATAGCCTGGCATGCGAAGCATGCTAGGCGAAGCGTAGGGGCCGTAGCACCCGTGCCCGGAGGCCGGAGGAGCTCTGGCGCCCTGCCCGAAGCGGCGGGCGGCCAAGGCCAGCTTAAGCAGTTACCTCATTTTTGCGTCTGTCTTTCCGCATATATATATATATGTCATTCCGGGGCCGGGCCTCCGCGGTTTTTCAACTAAATTGGCTGATTTTTTGCGTGAAGGTCCGTCTGGGTGGTATCTCCAGGCCATTTTGGCCGCTTGGCGTAATTTTTTGTTTTTTGCCCAAAACTTAAGTTTTTGATGTTTCAAAATATGAAAAATCCTAATTCTCTGGTTTTTCAATGAAATTGGCTGAAATTTTGCATGAATGTCCACTTTGGCGGTAGCTTGGGACCTTTATTGGAGTTTTGCATAATTTTTGAGTTTTTCTTTAAAACTTAGAATTTTGATGTTTCAAAATAGGAAAAATCATAACTCCCTGGTTTTTCAACGAAATTGGCTGAAATTTTGTATGAAGGTTCGCCTTGGCGATGGCTTGGGACCTTTATTGGGGTTTTGCGTAATTTTTGGGTTTTTCCTTAAAACTTGGAATTTTGATGTTTCAAAATAGGAAAAATCATAACTCCCCGGTTTTTCAACGAAATTGGCAGAAATTTTGTGTGAAGGTTCGCCTTGGTGGCTTGTGACCTTTATTGGGGTTTTGCAAAATGTTCAGGTTTTCCCCAAAAACTTAGATTTTTGATGTTTTAAGCATAACTCTCTGGTTTTTAGACGAAATTGATAATAAGTAAATATGGAATAAGTAAAATTTGCTCATTTTGCTTGACAATATTCCTTGGAACAGAGGCCGCGCATCTTGGTGACAGCCGAGAATACCTTGTTGCTAATTGCAGTTTCATTCTCAGATGCTGACAAAATGGTGGAGTATGAGAGAATTGGTCACTTGCAGTCGCCACGAAAGACGCCATCCAAGACTCCGCTGGCGGAGGAAAGTCCGCGCAAGCTCGCCCGCCTGCCCTTCTGCGGCCTTCAACCCGCCTTTCGTCCACCCACCACTGGCCGTACTACTCCAACTACTCATGCCCAGTATTCCACAAGGAGCTCGAGAATATTTGAGGCGTGAACCCAGGCGAGCTGGGCGCCTTCTTCCGATCACCAGACACCTCCCGCGTCCGCCCTCTCAAGCGCTCCATCTCCGCCACTGCCGTTCGCGCCCTTTCACTCCTGCCAACCTCTCCGCAGAAGAAGAGGCTTCGGTTAGATTACTAGACCATTCTTCTCGTCTAAGCTTTGGTGGAAGAGCTGGCATTTGACAGACGAGATGTAAAGGAGCCTCTGGAGGAGCTGGGGGAGGAAGAGGCTGAGGAGGAGGCTGACTCAACACTGCCCAAGGAAGAAGAAGAGCCGACCACCGCTTTCCCTGGTCTCTCTCATACCTCCACTTATTTTGCATTCTGCAAAAATTTGCGTGAAATTGCAGAAGCAAAGGCACGCAAGGTCAACAACGAGAACTTTGTCAAGATCGATCTACGCAAGAAGACCTACACTCGAGGACAGAAAACGCGTCTCAAGGGTTCTCTTTGCCTGCTCAAAGCTGTCCGTCCATGGACATAAGAATTGCTAATTGGCAGGCAAAGCTTACAAAAGAGCGCAGTGGAAAAAGGCACAGAACTTCCGCAGCTTCCAGCATCGCCGTCGCTGATTCCGCTTTCCATTCCCAGCCTGTTTTGTGCTCTTTATGTTATGCCACTGTTTCATTTCTTCTGACGCTTAATATGTTGTTCATCAGTTATGCCAGTTATGATTGCTCAGTAAATATTGCTCAGTAACTATCCACGAAGAGTTGGCATTTTTTTTGCACAGAAGCGTTTGCAAAAAATTTTCTGACGCCAAATTATCAACGGAAGATGCGAATGATGGAAAAGGAGGTGAGGTGAGCAATGCGCGTGAAGTGTCGCATTGCTGTGGGCGAAGCTTCAAGGCCAATGGCTGGCTCGGTGGCGATTGGGGCAGGGCGGGATGGAAACCCGCGCCTCCGCGTATCAACCACGGCCAATGTCACCGGCGCTGTCTACAAGGTTCATTTCTTTCGCCCTACTTCTTTGTGATTTATTCTGATGGCGTTGAAGGTTCGGGAGAATGTGATTCGAATTCGAGATCGATTCCTCTCCGATGGCAAGCTCACGGTCGAGCTTAAGCTTCCACCTACCATCATTTTCATCTCAAAGGTACGCTTCCAATTCTTCACTTGCTTTTTCTCCTATTTCACTGTAAAGTTCAATTCTTTTGCGCTACATCTTTATCATTCCTTTCATTCTTTTCAAATTTCATTCCCAGCTGATTTTTTATCGCTTTTGAATCTAACTTCTCTCTTTGTAGGCCGGAGCAAGTGAGCTGAGCATGTTCGCCAAGATCCTCAGCTCGGAGGCGGCAGGGAAGGCGGTGGAGAAAGAAAATCAGCCCCGTCTTCGACCACTAGCCAGCACAAAGGCCGCGGATTTAGCCGGCCCCCTCAAGCAGCTGGTGATCACGCGGCCCAGTCAGTACAAGGAGAAGGTGAGAGGGAAGGGAAGTAGAAGAAGAGAATGAGAAAAAAGGGGCTGCAGATGGCAAAGGCGCGCGAAGCTCCGCTGGCCTTGGAGCAGGTGAGCATCGTGGCCTGCGTGCAGGACGTGGACCCTGCCTGGAATCGCTTTCGCAATATCACTCGGCTTCAGCTCAAGGACAATCCGCTGGTACTCCCTTCCTCCATTTAGCTTTATTCACAAAGACTAGTTCACAAATTCGCTTCGGTTTAGTGCAAAGGCGTCATCTAAGGCGGCAATCGAGCTTTGTTAGCAGCAAAGAAGGCTGGCGGTGGCCGGCGAGGTTGACAATGAGTTGAAGGTAGAAGCGAAGTAGGTTGCTCTTTGTTTTTTGCTCTCGCGTCCCATTCGTCCACGGGAATGGGCAGCTAAAAATCCAAATACCGAATTAGAGAATTAGAGATTCACAGCTGCCTTATGTCACCTCCAACATGTAGCTGAGCTGGTCATCAGTTTCGTCCATTAGGCTTGTGCTTTCCTTCAAAAAAGACTCACTGACAACGCCGAATGGTGCACTTTGTTTAAGGCTAACCGCTAAAGGTAGACGTAGAACGAAGGGTCTGGAATAACTTTTCGTATTTATCGATGGCTCCAAAATTGACTCCCGCATCCAAGGCGGATGTTTTCGCTGCATATGCGTGGCCACATCATTCCTATTATGTGTCAGCTTGATCCAGCCACAGTGGTCGCAGACAAAGCGTATTTTAGTTCGTTTCATGGCAGTACCAGAAATGTCATGCTTCCGCTGTAGGTGCAGGGTAAGGGCTTGGTTGCAGTCGGACAGGCATCGCCAGCCGCAATCGTCACAGATGTACAAATTTCGCCGTCTCCCTTTTCTAGGCGCTTTTACGCTAGGCAGTGGCAGGTGCAAAATTTCCATGTGTCGACCGAGGTTGAACTTGTCCGTGAACTGGCGGTTGCAAATGTCGCAATGCAAGATCTCGGTGAGGGACTTTTTGCGCCTCTGATTCGATGGGACGGGTACGCCGAAATGGGCCCACATGGCATGCTCTTGTAAGCGAACTTTACGGGTATTAACGTAGCTACATTCATCGCAGGCCAGAAGCTTTCGAGTCTCCTTTCTTGGCCTAGCAACGCGCAGACCAAAATGAACGGCAAGGTTATGCCTTCCAATATTTCTAATAAAACGACTGGTATAGCTGCAATTGTCGCAAAACAATTGTTCTAGCGATTGCATTCTTCCCTATCGTTTTCGATGCTAGTTCAAACAGAGTTTGAATTTTTCAACTTAGAAATGTTTTGTTAATTTGAGTAATTCTTACATTGCTCATTGCTTCATCAAGATTGAGTCGATTTCATGATTTGATCAAAAGATAGGAACGCCATTATGACTTTTGATACCCTAAATTACATTCAAGCATTAAATATTCAAGCAGAAATAGTTACACAACTAATTTTGTTGCTTCGTTCCATTCTTTTCTTAAATTCATTACCTTTTCTCAAAAAAATGAAAACAAGCTTTATTAATGACTTCGGCCTAATTTAGATGTAGAATAAATTTAGGAAATGATTAGAAGATGTATATGTTAAGCTCTTTCTTCTATTGCAGAGGGCAGAGTGCGAACTGGAGGCGCTGCAGTTGGGGCCTTTCCGTGTCCTGCGAGAACTCCTTCTCCCGGGCAATGGACTCCCCAGCATCAGCCCCTCCACTATTCTTAGTTACCGCTTTTTTTGGTGTATCTTCCGTTTATTGAACGGGAATCACAGAGCAGCCCTAGGACTGCACTGACAGGGTTTAGGCGACTGAAGGCATGATAGTGGGGCATGTGAGGCTTGTGAAAAAAGGGGTTTAGTTCTGCTGCTGCTGGTCTTCTTCTCTGATCAGTGCCCGGAGCGACGCCAGCAGAGGCCTCCGCTTGCCCATTGCAATCTCCGCCGGCAGGCGCCTCCACAGACCTCCTACTCTGCATGGCCAGTGAACACGGCCCAGAGGCCCATCCTGTCCAATGCTCACAAAGTGATGGCGGCCCCGCAGGCCTGAATTTAGAAGAGGGAAAAAGATTGGCAGTCCATGCCAGCTTTGCTGTTCTTCTGCAGAGGGGGGCTCATTCTCTCTGGTCCTCGAGAGGCATATTTGGAGGCTTTTGTGGACTAAGAGAATGTCAGCTTGGGTGCGCCTAGCTGCCAGCGACTCAAGGCCAAGTATTTCTAAGCGTTCGGCATAGCCACCAGGTGGCTCCTTCTGCTACCATTCACTGACCGCGAAAACCCATTTCTTCTCCTTCTGCTACCGTTCACTGACCGCGAAAACCCATTTGAGCTTTGCAGATCTTAAAACCCTCACAGTTCTGGATTTGAGCAGAAACAAGTTGCGCGAATTGCCTCGCAATTTCAAGGACTGCTCAAACCTTATACAGCTTAATCTTGATCAGGTTCTCGTTCATGCTATGGAATTGTTTTGCCAGATAAATTTTCATTCATTCTCATTCATTACTGTAAATTAACTTTTAAAAACCAAATTGATGGAATTTGAAATAAGCAATGATTAATTGAGAATGAATTGGTGAGTCTGCCACACTGGCTGGGGCGGGTCTTCGGACGTTTGCGGGAGCTCTCCGTCGCCGCCAACCCTCTCACCAGTCTTCCCCAATCCATTCGCCGCTGCCCACTTCAGGTTCCGCCCATGCCGCCCCTTTATTTCCTGCCAGAGACCCGAATTTGTCAGAAGCTCAATGCCAGCAGCTCGCAAATGCCGGCCGAAGTGGGCGATGCAGAAGGGCCGTTGGAGCAGCCCCCGCCGCCTTTCCTCCTCGAAGCTGCGGCCCAGTCCATCCGCCGCCATCGGTTTTATCACATGCTGCTTTGATCATTCTGCCTCAAGGCTGACTAGTTCATTTATTTAATTTTTTACATGCAATGTTGAATTCGTATATGATTGGTGGTTTGTTAGGTTGGCCTACGCCAACCGACTGCCAGCCCGTCTAGCAGGATTTGTGGGGCTGCTGGAGGAGTGCGACGTATGTGATGCCCCCATGGCGCCTTCTCGTCTTCGCCGAGTCTGGAAGAGCTTTTGCCTGCGTCGCCTTGCGCCGGAAGTCACCCTCGACCTCCGTCTTGGCTCTTCTGCCATTCTTCACGTCCAATTATGTTCAAGTATTTCGATACTGTCCAATTCTGCCTTTTTCAGGCCATTGTCTGCTCGTCCAAATGTGCGATGGAAATCCGACGACGATAATTCATTTAACTGCTGTTTGAAAATGGATGCTTCATTGTGATGGACAGATTGTTTCGTTCACTAGTTTCAGACAGGACTCTGTGATGCGGCTGGTTCACGGTGTTGCTCTGGAAAGCTCTGGAAAAAAGAAGGCCTTCGAAAAATCAGGCAGGTAGAAAATCGGCCAAAACGGCGCAAAAAGGGGGACCTTGGCGTGAGCAACGATGGGCGGGGCGCGAAGTATGTGAGCTGAGGCGAGACGCTGCTTCGCATTTTTCGTCAGCAGACCTTCAAAGCTAACGATCGATGACTAAAATTGCAAGAATGCACTTCAATTGCCTTGAACTAGCGGCAAGAAGACATCGTTCTTGGGCCAGTCGCTATAGTCTGGCTCTTTCGTCACCACCTAACAGATTGGAGTCAGTTGCAAAGGCGGTGGTGAAAGGTGCAAGGATTGCTTTGTGCATGAGCTGTGGGAGGTTGTCAGCTGGATAGAATGGATGGCGAAGTAGGCGAAGTTCGAATAGGATGCAGCCCAGAGCCCTTGGAATGAGATTTGGTGAGCGAGTAGGTGTAGAAAAGGGGCAAGGGAACCAAGTGTCAGCTTTGTGATTGTAGCCCTGCTGCTTGAAGAGCTCGGGAGAGAAATAGTAGGGCGTTCCGATGCACGTACTCGCTTCGTCCAGCGTTCCCGCCAGCTGGCGACTGGAAATCATTCCAGTTTTTTTCTCAGTCAATGGAAAAAGAAGGTCACCTGATGCCAAAGTCTCCCAGCTTGAGGTTGGCCCAGTCCCCACAGCGCTGCTCACCCGCTTGAAGGAAGATATTCCTGTGCCAATGCATAAGCGCAAACTCTGCACCCACTCACAACAAAGGATCGCATTTGCTTACGTTGATTTCAGGTCCCGGTGTAGAATTTTTCTGCATCCCGCAAACTATACGCAATAGAGCAGCCGTAGGAAGGGAAGCAAAGTGAACTTCTGATGAAGATAGACAAGGGCCTCAGCAAGTTGGCCCATCCAACAGGCAATCTGCTCGTCGCTCAGACTGGCGCCCATTTTCCTCTTCTCCTCCATAGCATCGTCTAGAGTCCCAGCCTCAAGCTCTGCGCTCAGCCCTGGAAAGGAGTCTGGGAGTGGTGGGGTGGGGACCTCACAGAACTCCATGACGAGGTGGAAGGCGAGGGGGTCGGCAAAAGCATCGAATAGCTGGACCACGCGCGGGTGTTTGAGGGCGGCCAGGAGTTTGGCCTCGCTCAGAGCCTTGTCCCAGTCGCTTGCCTTCCTTCCACCACCCGTCTTTACCACTTCCGCCCCCGTTGGACCCAGTTTGATGCTCTTCAGGGCCCTCAACTTTCAATTTCATTGCTTCACTTCCGTAGTTCATCTTTGTACATTTCGTGCAAGGAACGCCATTTGATTTTTCATGGGCTATTTTGAGAAGGTGTCCGTGACCAAGTAAGGGGTTTTAATATTGGACGCTTGAAAGGTCAAAGGGAAGGCGTTGGCCAAACCTGATGCACTTGTTCCTCAAGTCACGTACGCGGTAGACAGCGCCGTACGTGCCGATGCCCAAGACGTCCAGCACCATGTACCTCCCATTTCTTCTCTAAGCTCCCTTAACAATGACCAACTGAAATTCGCCAACCTTTTGTGGATAATTTCTTCCCGTCTCTTCCCTTCTCCTAGGACCTCGGGCAGGGGCATTTCAGTTCCTTGTACTGGATGCGTCGGCGCGAGGAACAATTTTATCTGATGGTTTGTTTGGTAGCACAGTTGTCAGGGCAGCGGCTTTATTGATTTTCTGCCAGTTTGTTCACTTAATCTTTGCTTGCATAAGATTCGAAGGCATGCATTTCTTGAATCGCTCACTTTATTAAAGGGAAATAGAGAAACCAAATGTTCAACAAAAAACTAAACAAAAACACATTTGAACCAAGCAGATTAAACTTGCTGGTTGGCACATTTTGTATGTTGTTGTTGGACCATATGTTGTTGTTGTATTTTGTTGGACCATACCGGAAACTTTTCA
>JASANA010001643.1:0-28813 GCA_030248095.1 Ptycholaimellus sp. GST1_10 | reverse complement strand
CCGCGGGTGCGCTGTGATGTTTCCCAAACCTGTTTCGTCCGTCCCATGTTGACGAGGCGGGCGGAAGGGAGGCCGGGATCAGTCTGTCTATTTTCCCCAAGATGCCCTAACCTGTTCCGCTCTCCTTCCCGGCTCTTCCGGGCCTCTTCCGGTGACCTACGAAAGAGAATCTCGCTATGTTCCTGCTGTTACACCACAGAATAGCTGACACTTGGAATTTTCGAAAAAGATGCTTTCTAACTTGAGTTATGACTATTTGAAGAAGACTAAATCAAAAATGGCGATTTTGGGCCATTTTTTGACCTCACTTCACAAAAACAGCCATATCTCAGGAACAAAGCCGATTTTTTGAAAACGGTTCGCAGCGCTAAGTATCCCACTAAATACTCCTTCAATTTATGCCAACTTTCAAAAATCCGAGTAAAAAAGGTTTTTCCAGTTTCTCGATTCTCGACCCTTACAGATAACATCTCTTAAAAACCACACAGCTAGATGGATACGGGATTTGGAGCCAAAAAATTGGGATTTGGAGACAACAAAATTTGCTACTAACTTTTTGCCTATGCTATAACATAGGGCCAATATGAAAGTTCCCATTTTCAACCCCATATATCTCCGATTGACCAAGGTTTTCAAAGTAACAAATTAGTGCACATAGGTAAAATTACCCGAAGTTTTAGAAAACCATGGGTTACATCTGGCGCAATTTTTTACTTCGAAATTATAAATTTTTGAACTTTTGAAAACTGAAAAAATGTTTTTTTGTGAATAACTTGACAGGAAATGATCGTAGCAATATGAAAAAAACAAAATATTTTTCTCGATGAGACGGTTCGATTGGTGGTCAAATCATTAAAATCCGTTGAGCAGATCGAGAGTAAAAGATGATTAAAAAACGGCCATTTTTTAAACTGTACATGTCTACTTTTCTACTTTGTGTCATTCTACTATTCATAAAAAATAAAATAAAAAAAAAATAAATTATCATAACAAGGGGGTAAAAATTTTTGTTCATTCCTTTTTTTGATCTCTCACCAAAGCTCTCTTACGGAGCGATATCTTGGAAAAAAGGAACATCAACTAAATTTTTGATGAATTTATGTATGGAAAGTGGGCAAGGCTGCAGACGGCCAACCGCAGCACGCATTCTACGGGCGTCCTAATCTTCTGGCTCGGCTGAAAAATGAGCTGCCGTCCTTTCTGGAGGAGGCCCTGGACTACTGCTACATCTGGTCACAGGAGGAGCTCCTCGCCCAGTGCCCCGTCTGCCCCTTCGCCGGCGGCCTCCGCAAACTCCGCCAGCTCCACCACCCCGGCCTCAGTTCCCTCCTCACCTTCTCTCTACCACCTTCTACCTCCCCACTCAACCTCCCTTCATCTCCAGGCGACTTCATTGTTACTGGCGACCCAGACGAGTACGACAGTTCCCTGCTCTGGAACTACAACTTCTATTCCGTGCCTCTTTACGCTCTGCTCTTGTCGCCCAGCTAATTGCCTCACTGCCCCCAGGACTTGGGCTTCATCAAATACGATATCAATGGCGACAGCAACGATTTTGGCTGGTGCCCTCAGTTGAAGCGGATCTACCGAACTCTCAGGGTCGGCTCTCCAATTGGCTGTTCATGCTCCATTTCTGGCCTTAGTCTCAGAGATCGCAAATCACTCCTCAAATGCAGACTCTGACCATGCTCTTAGCATGAGCGGGGATTTACTCATCAACGTCATGGTCAATGGGAGCGCTCAGACCTACGTGAACGAGCTGCTGGTTGAAGACCCCATGTATTGTGTACCCAACTTCGGCGACTGTGGCGCTACGCTTAAACTTCAAGCCCTCGTCTATACAACTCCCCGTCCATCATTTTACGCATCATTTCTCCCTCTATGACCCCATCCTCTTATCAGCCATCAGCCCTAACCTCCTCTGCCCTACTATTGCAGTGGACGCGTTGAGCACGGTGGTGAGCACGGCATACTACGTGAGCACAGCACAGCGCGACGCTCTCAAGCTGCTCTACCCCGCCTTCAAGGAGGACCCCACGCAGTACTGCTACATTTGGAGCGAGGCGGACTTTGCCGGCTGTGAAACCAACGTTGCCAACCTCACCGTCGCCAACAACACCTGCCCCGATGCCACACTAGCCACGCTCTGGCAGATCTATAGCCCCACCAATAGTTCACTCCCGCTTTACGCCCTCGAACTCTTTGCCCACACTGGCCCTATGCAATACCGTTCTTGCGCTCTGGCAGATCTATAGCCCCACCAATAGTTCACTCCCGCTTTACGCCCTCTAACTCTTTGCCCACACTGGCCCTATGCAATACCGTTCTTGCGCTCTGGCAGATCTATAGCCCCACCAATAGTTCACTCCCGCTTTACGCCCTCTAACTCTTTGCCCACACTGGCCCTATGCAATACCGTTCTTGCGCTCTGGCAGATCTATAGCCCCACCAATAGTTCACTCCCGCTTTACGCCCTCTAACTCTTTGCCCACACTGGCCCTATGCAATACCGTTCTTGCGCTCTGGCAGATCTATAGCCCCACCAATAGTTCACTCCCGCTTTACGCCCTCTAACTCTTTGCCCACACTGGCCCTATGCAATACCGTTCTTGCGCTCTGGCAGATCTATAGCCCCACCAATAGTTCACTCCCGCTTTACGCCCTCGAACTCTTTGCCCACACTGGCCCTATGCAATACCGTTCTTGCGCTCTGGCAGATCTATAGCCCCACCAATAGTTCACTCCCGCTTTACGCCCTCTAACTCTTTGCCCACACTGGCCCTATGCAATACCGTTCTTGCGCTCTGGCAGATCTATAGCCCCACCAATAGTTCACTCCCGCTTTACGCCCTCGAACTCTTTGCCCACACTGGCCCTATGCAATACCGTTCTTGCGCTCTGGCAGATCTATAGCCCCACCAATAGTTCACTCCCGCTTTACGCCCTCTAACTCTTTGCCCACACTGGCCCTATGCAATACCGTTCTTGCGCTCTGGCAGATCTATAGCCCCACCAATAGTTCACTCCCGCTTTACGCCCTCTAACTCTTTGCCCACACTGGCCCTATGCAATACCGTTCTTGCGCTCTGGCAGATCTATAGCCCCACCAATAGTTCACTCCCGCTTTACGCCCTCTAACTCTTTGCCCACACTGGCCCTATGCAATACCGTTCTTCCGCTCTGGCAGATCTATAGCCCCACCAATAGTTCACTCCCGCTTTACGCCCTCGAACTCTTAGCCCACACTGGCCCTATGCAATACCGTTCTTGCGCTCTGGCAGATCTATAGCCCCACCAATAGTTCACTCCCGCTTTACGCCCTCTAACTCTTTGCCCACACTGGCCCTATGCAATACCGTTCTTGCGCTCTGGCAGATCTATAGCCCCACCAATAGTTCACTCCCGCTTTACGCCCTCTAACTCTTTGCCCACACTGGCCCTATGCAATACCGTTCTTGCGCTCTGGCAGATCTATAGCCCCACCAATAGTTCACTCCCGCTTTACGCCCTCTAACTCTTTGCCCACACTGGCCCTATGCAATACCGTTCTTGCGCTCTGGCAGATCTATAGCCCCACCAATAGTTCACTCCCGCTTTACGCCCTCTAACTCTTTGCCCACACTGGCCCTATGCAATACCGTTCTTGCGCTCTGGCAGATCTATAGCCCCACCAATAGTTCACTCCCGCTTTACGCCCTCTAACTCTTTGCCCACACTGGCCCTATGCAATACCGTTCTTGCGCTCTGGCAGATCTATAGCCCCACCAATAGTTCACTCCTTTTTTTTTTTTTTCGCTTTACGCCCTCTAACTCTTTGCCCACACTGGCCCTATGCAATACCGTTCTTGCGCTCTGGCAGATCTATAGCCCCACCAATAGTTCACTCCCGCTTTACGCCCTCTAACTCTTTGCCCACACTGGCCCTATGCAATACCGTTCTTGCGCTCTGGCAGATCTATAGCCCCACCAATAGTTCACTCCCGCTTTACGCCCTCTAACTCTTTGCCCACACTGGCCCTATGCAATACCGTTCTTGCGCTCTGGCAGATCTATAGCCCCACCAATAGTTCACTCCCGCTTTACGCCCTCTAACTCTTTGCCCACACTGGCCCTATGCAATACCGTTCTTCCGCTCTGGCAGATCTCTCCCTCTCTCTTTCCCCCTCCTTTCTTCTCTCCATAGCCCCACCAATAGTTCACTCCCGCTTTACGCCCTCTAACTCTTTGCCCACACTGGCCCTATGCAATACCATTCGTGCATGGCCGTAGGCAATACGAAAACATCTCAAAACGAAAAAAAGAAATCAAAAAAATTTGCAGCGGATCATTTGGCAACGTCAAAAATTGAGGAGGTGAACAGCGCCGTCTGGCTCAGTGGTTTCAATAACGAAACGGTACGTTAAATTTGACTTTTACACTTCCCACGTGGGGTACAAAAATTGCGTTTTGGGGGGGGGGGGGGGGGAGGGGGGGGGGTTGTGGCAGACGTACCCACATCAGGTGAAACTAAACTTTGGGGCAGCGGCACGCGGCAGGCGGCCTTCGCCCATGAAAAATCCCATGAAATATCTGCTCTGTCAAAGATGATAAATGGCGATTAAATAATGTGGAAATAGGTATTATTCGATGAAATTTGTCATGTGCGTTTTAAAAATGTACTTTTCCTATGCTTCAATCGCAGAATTTTATTTTATTCTTCGGACACCGAAATTGAATGGCTTTTTGAATTTAAAAATATATATCTTTGACTTGTTTATGGCGCCAATTGTGTGTGTTAGATGGGAGTGAAATGGTTGCAGCTGACGTCACTGGGCGTAGTGGATCGAACTACGGCGTTAGACTCCAGAGCGAACTGGTGTCCCAACCGTACCCGCCTCTGGCGCATGTTCAAACTCAAGCTCTGGCCTTTTGTCCCCAGCACTATCTGTACTTTCTTCCCCCTTCCTTCTCCTCCGCCTCGTCTAGCTCCCCACCCCCATCTTCCAGATGATCACACTCTGGGCACGCAAGTCCTGGACGACACTTTCAAAATCTTCAGCGACGACCAGTATGACTCCGTATTCGAGTCCGCCGCCGAAGGCGAAATGTACTGCGTACCCACTTTCGGCGACTGCGGCGCTACCGTTCCTCTCGCCACCGTTCAATTAAGCACCCCAGCAGGTTGCTTTTCCCGCCTTCTTTTCACCAGCTCCCTCCCTCCCTTCTGCTCTGCTGGCCAGTCTGAACACTTTCACCAGCGCCAAAGCCAACTTAAAATGGAATAAATTGTAAATGGAATGATAGAAGTGTGCAGGAAAAATGGACCACGCAGTGTGGACAGACCCTGCAGAATTGACTAGGCTCACCTCCCTTGGCTACAATATCATCAACTACCAGTACTGCTACATCTGGTCCTCCCAGGACTACCAGCATTGCCTCTAAACCCACATACAAATTAAACCTACTCTTCTATTTTCTATATTTCTATCATCAACTTACTTTCATTGTCCTTCATCCCCCGCCCCCCAGCTGTGTGTTTGGTCTCAGTCCCTTCTCGGGGTTGCAACTAGCCCCCCTTGCACGGACTGGGACCCTGCGCACTGCATTCTCATCCCGAATGACCCACAATTCTATTCCCTTTGCTCTCCATCCTGATCTAGTTGGCCCCTCCTAGCAGTGCGCCTGGTCCCAGTCGCTTTCAAAAGGACTCATGAGCCCCATTGACGGGCTGAGACCCTGCGCACAGCACCTGCTTTCTTCCCTTTCCTGTACCCACCCTTCACCTTCATTCTTGCTCTCCTTCCACCCCTCCCAGCAGTGCGTCTGGTCTCAGCCCCTTTGACGAGCTGGGACCCTGCGCACAGCATCTGCTTCTCCTTTATTCTTTCTGCCCCCTCCCCTCCCGTCCCCTCCTAGGAAAAGCTGAAGTCCGTGAAGCGATAGAGTGCTAATCCCTTACCCGTAAACTCGCGACATTACGGGGCTGTCACGGGCTTCTTCTCTTCCGTTGCGCGCCGAAATGCCCGGTGCTTCCTTCTCCACCTCACTTGGGGTCCCAGGAGGGACTGAATACCAGGACTCTGCATCTCTTTGCCTCCTGGTTTTCACCCACTCCGCAATGCGTGCTTGCATTGACTCCGCTCTCTTCTTTGCTCCAGTAAACTTTGCGCTTCTTTCACCAACTACACACAAACTAAGGGATAGTCACAGCCAACTATGTCTGCATCAGCAAACTCATTCTGGAGATGAATGGCGGGAAAAGAAGCTTCGTATGCTGGTATATGCTGGAAAAGGAAATTTAATATAAAGGTGTGGGAAGGACTAGAAGCAGTGTGGGAAAGAAGACCTGAACGGAGGGTGAACTGGGCGAGTTTGAAAGCGAGGGCGAGAAACTCGAGGGCAGAGATGACGGTGAGGCCGAGCCAGAGGCCCACTTGCCCGCCCACATCCGCCAGCACATTCACTATCTCAACCCCCTCACTTCTCTCGCCTTCATCTTCCGCCTTCTGTCCTCTCTCACCCCGTAATCCGCCTCTTCCTCTATCTTGTTGAAGTTAAAGCGCCCGAAATACACCTCCACCGCAGCTCCATTTTCCCTTTCAAAGAGAGCGCTCCGGAATTCATTTTCCGACGATGAAAGAGTAGGACCGGTAGAATTGAGCACAAAGGCCGTGAGCCCTGACTTCCTCTGGACAGCCGGGCAAGGAGGCCTCGTCCTCCAACGACGGCCAGGCAGCACTCGACAGGTCCACGTCGTACCTTTCAACCCCCCTTATACCCTGAGAGAATGGCTGGAGGGAAAGATGAACGTCAATTCTTCGCAAGGGCTGAGGCAGGAGCAGGGCTGGTCCTGCTGCTGGCTGGCGTTTGGCTGGAGTTGCTGACTGAGCTCGGGGTTTCGACGACGGCGCAGGGTGTCCTCCTCCTCCTCTTCTTCCTCCAAGGCCTCCGCCCGCTCCTCCTCGCTCACCGCCGCACTGCTCACGTAGCCCAGCCAGCACTCCACTGTCACACAACGACCCATTCACCTCACAAGGACCCAGCAGAGTAGGGCCAGTCACGCTGTTGGGGGTCATCGATGCTGCAGGCGCTGAGTTGGCTGGCGTTGGGGTGGATGGGGGGATAGTTGGGGTCGAAGCAGGCGCAATCCGTCTCCACACTCAGCTGGAAGCAGCGTCGATAGCAGCCCTCGATGGAGTAGGCGCCGGAGAAGATGTAATCCCCCGGCCTCTCCTCCTCCTCGCACTCACCGTGCGGCTCCGCTAGACGCTCCACATGCCTCTGCACCCACATACCCCTATGCTCGTCTCCACTCAGCCTCCGCACTCAGGAGGAGATAGAAGGAAGGAATGGAAGGAACGATGGTGACAGCGGCAGAGGTGAGGCGACCAAGAGGAGCACTGAAACCCTGGGCATCAGGGAAGGGCTGGCTAGAGGCCTGGTGGATTGAGAGTCGGAATCCAGCCGACTCGCTCAGGGCCAAGTATTCACTGCCTTGGCTTTGCAGGACCAGTTCCAGACCTTTTGTGTAGAGAGTGTAAGGTTAGCAAGCGAGTAAAAAGAGCAGAGAGGGAGGCTGAAACCGTGCGCTGGTCCAGGACTCTGTACGTGGTACTCAGGGGCCTGGCGGAGATTGAAGGTTTGACAGAGGCCGAGCTTGGGGTCCAGGAACTCGGTGAAGTCCCTGCAGCCTAGGGGTGAGCAGGGCTAGAATAGGTGCTGAGTGAAAGACCGCTCCATCTGGCAGGGACGGCGAGCGAAAGAGCAGTGCTGGATGAGAAGCTCTCGCGGCTGGGACGCGGCACGCCGCTCCTCCTCTGAATAGGCGGCCATGATGAGCACCAGGAGGTCCTTGGCCCGGGACTGCAGTGCCACGCTGTTGTTGAGGTCCTGCTCTGGGAGTATGAGAGTGAAACTGGGTGGGGTAGGCGAGGAGAGTGGGACCTGGAAGCCGAACTTCTGGACGCCAGCCTCCAGCCGCGGCTCTCGTGGACAGTCGGGGCAGCCGGCTACGCGGATCTGGTAGTAGTAGGACTCTTGCTGAGATTGTGAGCTCTGTGAGACTGCGGAGGGGCTTGTGGGGGAAGCCAACGAGGAAGTGAGCCTCTGGGAAAGCGTCGCTGGTGAGGAGGGATTGTCGGTAGGGGTTCAGGTCGCAAACCGTTACTGCCATGAAGGATCCGGCTTCGAACACCAACTTCAGAGTCTCTCAAATCAAGAAGAAGAAGTAAGCTGGATGAGCAGGCTACCTTGGAGGATGTACGAATTTCATACTCGTAATAATCGTTCACAATCTCCAGCATCTGCCAGATCATGAGGCCGGTGGAGGAGAGTACAATCAGGGACCAAAATGCTAGCCATATCTGAAAGACAGAGGGAAAATGTGTCCTATGGAGAATGGAATGAGCAGAACCAGGGACTGAAAACTGCCGATTTGATAGAGCCCGGCGCATGAGGACCAGTCGGTAAAGTCCAACACGATATTGGCCAGGCCAGTGAAAAAACTCACCTTTGGCTCAGCGGCTTCTCTTCGAGCTTGGGGCTATCGATTGGATATCATACTTGCTGATTTACTGCTTTCTGCATTGATGCAATGGAATATTTACCTTAGGTCGCCTGCCTTTCACAGCAGCACTAGGCTGCGGCGAGCTTTGTGAAGAAGAGGGAGCGTCTAAATTACTTTCCTCTTCCGCTACACACTCCGCTGCTTCCTAAAACATCATCCTAAAACATCCCCTAGACGCTCTAAACGGTTAGGAAAAGAGTCATCCCATCCTAGACGCTCTAAACGATTGGGAAAAGAACCAGACGACTGGCATGCGGTTGGCTGGATGAAGCTGGAGGCAGAGGCCAGATTTGCTCATCCTAGCCGGGTAAATGCATGAAAGAATGTTGGGTGGAGATGTGGTGGGGAATGTGAGACTGTGAGCAGAGTGCCGGCATCGTGGTAGGCGCTGCCAAACTTGAAGTAGCGCTCCAGTAGAGATCCGATAGAAGACCGCTCTGAGCTGCCTTCATCCGCGTTCACCACTAGTCTGTGACCGCGCCAGCTATCCATCTACACACTTCCTCTAACTCTCTCACTTATATTTTCCTATCAGTAAATGAGGCACATTTATTAACCTATGCTGAACACTTGTCAAGATCTAGCAGTTCAAAACCTCTTTTTCTAGCTTGCTTAAAAAACTGATTGACAATTTTGCCAAGAAATGTTATGGGGAGGTCGAAACTAGAGGTCGAAATTAACCCTTGGTATAAAACGTGCAGTGCGTATAGCGAAGTGCGTTCGTTCATTTTCCCGTTCTCCCAACAAGTTTTCCGAGCTACGTATCTATGGTCAGTGTGCTGATTCAATAATTTCTTACATCTATTTTATTCGACTCCATAATCGCTATGATAGGTCTTATTTAAAAGCTATATTTTCCCCATTTACTGCGCTGCAATGATTTTTGCTTGAATTGCTTGATTAATGGCAAAAAATTCCGAATTCACAGAAATAGTAGCATTGTCAGTGTAGACAACGGCTTTGCTAGAAATCAGGAGAAGAAAACATGTCGATAAAAGGCTAAGGCCAAAGTTCTACACAGTTAAGTGGGGAGGGGAAGGAGTTGCTGTTCTAGTGGCGATGGATCTTGGTGGAGCCATCTGGATTGCGAGTTCCCTGAAGCAAGCAGTGTGATTTGGTGAAGAGGACAAGATGAATGGGAGAGAACATTTTGGATGGCGGCCTCAAGCATTTCGTCGTTCAGCGTCTCCATGATTGGCTTGCGCTGCTCGAAGATTGCCGGGTCAGCTCCGAAGCTGCAGTCAATTCTCATTTAGAGCCAAAAACAACCAACAAATATTCCAAAAACAGTTAGAATCGTATGTTTGATGACATGTTTTTGTGCGAATAAGGTAAACCTCCAGTTTCCCGATGAATTACTAGTAAATGATGTAAAAGCAAAGAAGGAGGCAACTAACAAGCGGGAGTTGTTCTTCCAGTAGTGGGTGCGAAGGCGTCCCTTAATTTGCTATTTGATGCGAGTTTTTTTTTTCTTGTGTTTTTAGCTAATTTTATCCAGAGAGTTTTCTTTGTTTCTTCTTGTTGAATCTCTGGCTAATGTTGCCGGATCGAGGAGTCTTCTCTTTGTTCTGGTCTTGATTGATCTTTGGCTAATGTTGATGCCTGGCGCAGAGGAGCTCTGTTCTCTTGTGGTTTTGGTCTTGTGTGAGCAATCTCTGGGCTAATGTTAGCATGCCGCGCAGAAGGAGCTCAATGTTCTCTTGTGGTCTGGGTCTGTGGAGTGAATCTCTTCAGGCTAATGGTTAGCATGCCGCGCAGAAGGAGCTCAGATGTTCTCTTGTGGTCTATCTGGTCTGTGGACGTGAATCTCTGCAGGCTAATGGTTAGCCATGCCGCGAAGCAGAAGGACCTACACGATGTTCTCTTGTGCTCTATAAATCTTGGACGTGAATCTCTTCAGGCTAATGGTTAGGATGCCGCAGCAGAAGGAGCTACACGATGTCTCTTGTGCAGCTCTTCTGGTCTGGACGTGAATCTCTGCAGCTAATGGTTGCCATGCCCGCGAGCAAAAGAGCCTACACGATGTCTCTTTCGCTCTCTGTCTTGGACGTAGCATCTCTTCAGCTAATTTGCCATGCCCGCAGCAGGAGCGTACACGATGTCTCATATTCGCTCTATCTGGATCTGTGGACGTGACATCTCTCAGCTAATTTAGCCATGCCCGCAGCAGAAGAGCCTACACGATTCTCTTTCGCTCTCGTCTGTGGACGTGACATCTCTTTCAGCTAAACTGCCATGCCCAGCAGAAGAGCCTACACGATCTCTTTCGCTCTATCGTCTGTGGACGTACATCTCTCAGCTAACTAGATCCCAGCAAGAGCCTCACGTCTCTTTCGCTCTCTATCTTGGACTACATCTCTTTCAGCTATTTAGCCATCCCCTAGCAAGAGCCTCACATCTCTTTCGCTTCTTCACATCTTGGACAACTCTCGCATCACATCTGCCAATCCCTATAAAGAGCCTCACTTCTTTCGCTCATCATCTTGGACACATCTCTTCAAGCTAATTTAGCCAATCCCTAGCAAAAGCCTCACTTATTCTTTGCAGCTCATCATCTCTTGGACGTCCAATCTCTCACTAATTTACATCCCACTAAGCAAAGAGCCTCACGATTCTATGTGCAGCTCATCTGGTCGTGTGGACGACAATCTCTTCACATAATGTTAGCGCAATGCCCAGCTGAAGCAAAGAGCCTACACGATTTCTTCATATGTGCGAGCGTCATCATGGTCGTGTGGACGAGCAATCTCTGCAACATAATGTGTAGCGCATGCACCACGCAGCGTGAAGCAAAGGCATCACGAGTGTTCTTCAGTAGTGTGCGAAGCGTCAGTCCATGGGTCGTGTGGGAGCGTTGAGCAATCTCCTGTTGCCAAAGGACAGTAATGTGTAGGCGCAGATGCCCATCGCGAAGGCCGTGAAGGCGAAGAGAGGAGGCACTACAGTTGTTTTTAGTGTCGAGGCGTCAGTTGTCGTGTGACGTACGATCTTCCTGTTTCGACGTAGAGTCCGATCCCACCCGCGACGGGAGCGACGCGTGTGTGCGAAGGCGTCAGTCCCATGGAGGGTCGTGGTGGGAGCGGTTGAGCCAGATCTCCTGTTTCCCGAAGGACCAGTAGATGGTGTAGGCGCAGATGCCCACCGCGAAAGCCGTGAAGGCGGGGGGGGGGGGTGGGGGGGTGGGGTTTGTGTTTTTGGGGTGGGGTGTGGGTTTTTTTGTTTTTTTGGTGTGGGTTGTGGTTTTTTTTTTTTTTGTTGTGGTTTTTTTTTTTTTGTTTGGTGTGGTTTTGTTTTGTGTGGTTGGGTTTGGTTTTTTTTGTGTTGGGGTGTTGTGTTTTTTTTTTGTGTGGTGGTTTTTTTGTGGTTGGTGGTTTTGGTTTGTGGTGGGTGGTTTTGTTTGTGGGTGGGTGGTTTTTGGTTTGTGGTGGGTGTGTTTTTGTTTGTGGTTGGGTGTGGTTTTTGTTTGTGGTTGGGTGTGGTTTTGGATGTTTTTGGTTGTGTGGTTTTATTGTTTTTGTGGTGTTTTTATTGTTTTTGTTTGGTGTTGGTTTTATTGTTTTTGTTGGTTGGTTTTTTTTTTTGTTTTTTTTATTGTTTTTTGTTATTGTTTTTGATTAATTTTTTGTTTGGTTTTTTTTTTATTGATGTGAGTTTTTTTGGTTATGGGTTGTGGTTTGTATTTGATGTGAAGTGTTTTTATATTGGTTATGGGGTTGTGGTTATCTTTTTAATGTTGGATGGGCTGGAAGTGGTTTTTTTTGTGGGTGTATGGGGTCGTGTGGAGGTAGAACTTTTGCGGGTAATGTGTAGGAATGCCGCGGCTGAGAGGAGCTCAGGGATTTTCTTAGTATGTGCGGCGTGTATGGGGGTCATCGTGGAGGTTGAGCAATCTCTTTGCGAGGAGTAATGTGTAGCGAATGCGTGCGGCGTGAGCAAGAGGAGCTAGCGGAGTGTTCTTCGTAGTGGTGCGGCGTCGTAGTGGGGGGTCGTGTGGAGCGTTAGATCTCCTGTTTCCGAAGGCAGTAATGTGTAGGCAATGCCCGCGGCGTGAGCAAGAGAGTGTTTTGCTTGAGGATGGGATAGACCTCGCGCTTGCCCTTGTAGGAGTCACGGAAAAAGCTGCAACCCCGTTGGTCTAATGAGAAGGGGCAACAGTATAGAATGGAGAGGGAGTGTAACCGGGTGTAGGTGTCGTACTTGATGGCGGGGTTGACAGGGTAGCGATGGTCGCGGGAGTGCTGAAGCTCGTACTCGAAGTGGCCCTTGGCCGTCACCCACGGCGCCAGCTTGGAGCCTCCGCCCCGCACTTGCGTCAACAGACGCATTTCCTTTTCCTCTTCAATTCAGAAGCAACTATCAGAAGCTACACCCAGAGAATTTATTTGTAAAATGGGGAAATATGGGGGTGGAAGAGGAGGAGTAAGTGAGTAAAAGAGAAGCAGGGGCGATATTGCAGGAGTGTGTAAGCAGGTGAGGACGCACCGTGTAGTATTCCGCGTTGAGACCGCCCTGTGCATAAGAGCAGGTGAAATGTCTGTCCTCTTTCGTATACGGTAGTTTTCTGCGCGCGCGTTCAAGGAAGGTCACTTCGTGTTGATGATTTTGCGTTTTATTTCTTTCGCACTTCCACCTCTTTGTTTTGCAGTGAAAACTAATATGGTATTTTCGCTTCAGGAAATGTACAAGAGCTATTGAGTGCATAAAAAGCGGCGAAAACCCGAGCACAGAGGTAAAGCGGCAGTGCAAAAAAGCGGACTGGAAGAAATGTTTCTTATATGCAAACTACAGCTTTGATCGAAGAGCGGCAATTTTGCGCTGCACTCGGTCCAGGATCTCCACCCAAGTGTTGGGTCCCGTTTGTCGCCAGCGCCTACTCTTCTGCTCAGTTCATGCAAGAGTGGGCTGGGAATGTAACCTGGCTCCCGAATTGGAGGAAGAAGAGGTGTCGGTTGAGCTGGAACTGCTCTTGCCTAAGGCCAGCGTCTGCATTTGCCAGAGGCAATTACGTGAATGAGAAACCAGAGAGCAGAGCGATGAGCTGCTGAAGAATGCTTTGCATGGGATCGGGTTCATCCTTTTCCTTGGTGGAGCCATTTCCATCGCCAATCAAGGGATCGCTCAAGCTACTTGTGTCCTTATCGCCCAAGTAGGAGCGTCCATCTCTTATTTCCGTTGACCACCAGTCATTTTGCCCTGTCAATTTGAATGGAAAAGTACAGCCTCTGGACCAGTAAATTGCAGGGCTTTAATGGAAAGAAAATTGGCCGATGAACAGTTTTGATGTCGCAGAATTTGAAACGTTTTTAGAGTGAAGCTTTTCTATATTGATCATAACTAATGCAATTATTAGTTATGATAGGTAATAAAATCTTTATATTTATTTTATAAATTTTTTTTCTTCGCACCCGTTTTTGCGCGGCCGTAGGCCGCCTGCCGTGGAGGGCAGGGCAGTCAGAGCTCCGTAGGCCGGAGGGCATGGGTGCGGAGGCCCCGGAGCGTAGCCTAGCATGCGAAGCATGCTAGGCGAGAGCGTAGGGGCCGTAGCACCCCGTGCCCGGAGGCCGGAGGGGCTCTCGCGCCCTGCCCAAGCGGCGGGCGGCCAAGGCCAGCTTAAGCGTTACCCCATTTTTGCGTCCGTCTGTCCGTATATATATATATATGTGTCTTTCCGGGGGCGGGCCTCCACGGTTTTTCAACGAAATTGGCTGATTTTTTGCATGAAGGTCCGCCTGGGTGGTATCTCCAGGCCATTTTTTGCGCTTGGCGTAATTTTGCGTTTTTCGCACAAAACCTAAATTTTTGATGTTTCACAATACGAAAAATCATAAATCACTGGTTTTTCAATGAAATTTGCTGAATTTTTGCAGGAACGTCTGGCTAAGTAATATCTTGAAGCTGGCAAAAGGAATTTTCGAAATATTTATTATTTATCGATTTATTGCAAAAAACCTAAATCTTGTTTGTTTGTTTGTTTTATCACCAGTAAACTGGGAGTGAAAAACAGCAGAGGCGACATGCATACTGTTGGAGAGAGAGAACTGAGAGGTGGCTGGTGTGACAGATAAGGACTTGTGGAAGAGGAGATCACTGTAAGATCACTGCGTCCCCATTTTCCCGCACAAAATCTGCAAAGGCCTCCCGGGAACTCAAAATCACATGCTCCGGCACCCTGTTCCATGCACTAATCACGCGTTGCGGCCAGGCCTTAGCTGCCAGGCCGGAGGCTCTTGGATTTGAGGTGAGACGGCAATTATGGCTGAGTTGACGCTGATTGATTTTACAGACTAGAAGGCCAGGGCAGTATTGTTTTCCATGGTATACAGCATGTAGAAAAGCCAGGTCTGCCACAAAGCGCCTATGTTTGAGAGAATCAAGTCCTAGGACAGCACACCGAAACTCATAGTCATTGGCACTTCCTCGTAAGTGGCATCTGCGGAATATGAAGCGAGTAAAGGCCCTTTGGATCTGCTCTAGTCTCTTTTCATCAGCTGCTGAAAGGCAATTCCAAACTGGCGATGCGTACTCCAAGACAGGCCGTACATATGTGCAGAAAGCGTGAGCAAGGAGGGAGGGAGAAGGTGAGCTAAAGCACTTTTTCAGAACATAGCACATTCCAACCGCCTTACTGCAAATGCTAGTGATGTGTGGCGAGAATGAAAGGCTGGAACACATGAGCACTCCTAGATCCCTTTGAACAGAGTTGGGAGCATAGGGCAATGGTTGGCCACAGAGGATGTACTGCTGTTTGAGGCCTGGGCCTAGGGGTAGGATTGAGCATTTTTTGGGAGAGATTTGGAGCTGCCAGGAGCTGGCCCAGGCCTCAAGAGCAGTGATTGCATTCTGCATCTTCTCAGGGCAAGTAGAAGAGAGTTTTATGTCATCAGCCCAAAGCCAAAAATCGTCCACTTCGGCGGCAAGCACCTGGGCCAGAGAGTTGCTAAATAGCAGAAAGAGTAGAGGGCTACATGTGCCTCCTTGAATTATGGACGATGTTACAGGGCGAGGCAGTGAAAGCAAACTCCCAATCCTCACACACTGAGTACGATTGGACAGGAATGCTTTGATCCAGCGAAGGGCAGGGCCTTGAATGCCAAAGGAAAGACAGGCGTGAATTAGTTTCTCATGGCTCACCTTGTCAAAGGCTTTCGCAAAATCAATGTACACAATATCAGCACTTTCTTTGCTAGAGAGGGTGGCAGTCCATGAGTCTGAGCAATGGAGAAGCTGACCAGCAGTGCATCGATTCCTACGAAACCCAAATTGGCGCCATGATAGGAGGTGGTTGTGCTCTAGGAAATTTGACAGCTGGGTCGAAACAACTTTTTCTAGCACCTTGCACAGTGATGAAGTAAGGGCTATTGGGCGATAGTTGGTGACTAAGGAAGGGTTCCCTTGGCGTTTATAGATGGGAATGATTGTACTGGTTGACCATTGCAAGGGGAGATCAGCAGAGGCCAGGCTTAGCTCAAACAGCAGAGAAAGTGGCTTGACTATAGAAGAGCTCAGCTTTTTCAGCAGGTACATTGGATAGCCATCGGGTCCACTGCTCAGTTTGGGCTTTAGGGATTTGAGGGCAGAACGGACCTGGTTAGGGCCAGCTGAAACATGTGTGAAAGTGCAATTGGGAGGAGGTGGGGTGGGAGGCAGCTTACCATCATCTACAGTGAAGACAGAGGCGAAAAAATCCGCGAACAGCTCACACTTTGCAGCAGAATCGGAGATTAGGCCAGAGCTAGATTCAATAGGCGGAATAGAGGAGCATTTTCGTCCAGTCTTAGAGGAGACGATTTGGTAGAGCTGGTGGGGGGATTTTGATAGGAGATGGCGCTCACGCTGCTCATGCATTTTGAAAGAGAGCCTTTTCAAATATTTGCAACAGCATCGATACCTATGAAGACACCTAGCAGAGAGATGGCGGGAGTGGAAGAGGAGGCGGCGTCTCCGGTGGAGGGCCTGGAGTTTGGCTGGTAGTGTAGGACGGCGGTGGCCTATTGTCTTCCATGGAACAAATTGCTCAATCCCATCATCTAGCACCATTGAAAACATGCTCAGGAAATTGGTTGCATCATTGGCTAAGGAGGCAATATAGTCCCAGTCAGTATCTGAGATGAACTTTACAAAGTCGCCATAATTGCCTGTCTTCCATGAGCGGATGCGAACCTTTCCGGCCAGGCGGGCTTGTGGCTGTTCGCTGCGTGGCAGTGCGATGGTCAGGGACAGGGATGCATGGTCACTGAGCAGAACGGGCGGCTCAATGCTGAAAGAGAGCAGGTTGCAGGCAGCATTGCAAAGAGCAAGATCCAGGCAGTTGGCTTTCCTAGTTGGGCTGTCTGATAGTTGTCTTAGGCCTAGGCTCATTGACCATTCAAGGAACTGTCTACCTATTGCAGAGCGTGAGGTCAGAGTATTCCAGCAGATTGAAGGCAGGTTGGCATCACAGAGAAGAATACAGGGACAGTCGCAGAATAGGTTGCTGAGGCAGGAAAGGCTTAGGTGTAGGTGGTCGATGCCTGAGTTGGGTGGCCTGTACCAGTTGAAAATGCGAAGCCTATTGCTCTTCTCACCTATTTCAATGCACAGAAGTTCAATATCGGAGGGGGTGTCTAGGACTCTTATTGGGCTGAGTTTTGAGTGGCAGAAGAAGAGAACTCCTCCTCCTTTCACACTGCGGTCTTTGCGGAATAGGCGGTAGGGGGAGGAGCAGAGGAGAAGTGAGTTGGGGACGCAGTCTCCTAGCCAGGTTTCAGCGAAAGCAAGTACATCATAATTGCCTATGGATAGAAGGTTGGAGAGGAGTTGCAGTTTGGGGCGGGATTTTGAGTTACTTTTTAGTCCTCTGACATTCGAGAAAAGAATGGAGCAGGGGGTCAGCTGGGAAAAGGAGTGGCGGTGCTTGTGCTGGCCTGGGGGAGCCGGGTGGAGGACTGGGTGGAGGACTTGGCAGCCAGCCACTCGTCGTAGCCTTCGTCGGCCCAGGAGGAGTCTCGGGTCTTTGCTACGACGCGGAGGAGGGGGAAATCAGGGCGAGAGTAGTTGATGCGGAAGTCGATGTCGGCGGCGATGTCGTCAGAGGAGCGGAGGGCGCGCAGAGCATCGCGACGCTGGAGGCGGAGTTTGATCAGCGTCAGCTCGTCCTTGGTGCGGGGAAGGCGGAGGAAGACGGACTTGAACCTTGCAGAGTCTCTCAGGCCCCTCGCTGCTGCAAGCAGACTTGTCTGCATGTTAGGAGTCATGAGTAGAGCTTTTGCTAGGGGAGGTTTATCCTTTGGGGCATCGCGTAGTGCAGGCAGGCGGTAGCACTTGTCGAGGCGGCAGGTGGCGGAGAGCCCGAGCTCGCTGACGATCTCAAGGACAGCGGCGTTGAGGTCCTCGCCCTCCTCGAAGGGCAGGCCAGAGATGAGGACAGTCTTGGCTCGTTTGGTCTCGGCGGCGTTGAGGGCCAGTTGGGCTGAGAGGGTGGCAGGAGGCTTGGCAGGAGCAGTGTGCAGGGCCTTGGCGGTCTTGGCGGCGTAGGAGTTGTCGGCTGGCTTTGGAGGCAGGAGGAAGGAGCAGAGAGCGTCCATCTTCTCTTCTAGGCTCTTGACTTTCAGGCTGAGATCAGGGCTTTTGGCTGGTGCAGGGCGGGCGGGGACGCTGGGAGCCGGAGTGACTCCATCCTCCTCGGCTCCTTTGGGAAGCTGGCAGGAGGTGCAGACGAGCATCACGAAGGGCATGCGGAGGCCGTCCAGCATCGCCTTGGAGAGCCTTTCATCACCGTCGCAGGGGAAGCAGAGGTTCGTCTTGCAGTAGGCGCATTTGAAGCCGTTGCAGGTGTCGCTGAACAGCTCGGAGTTAATGGGGTTGTGGCATTTGGCGCACGGAGTGCAGCTTTCATTCAGTTTTCGACGTTTTTTATCATTTTTTCCCATTTCCCAAGTTGGCACAAGAGCAATTGGAAGAGGTTCCTTCAAATAGCCTTTCCCATTTCACTTTACCTTCCACATAGCCAGACAAGCTCTACCCATGGCCTCTCTGCACCGCTTCTCCTGCTTTTCTCGTCAATGGGGCCTTAGCAAACCGACTTTTATGCCGTCATCTTTTTTCCCACGGGAATTTCAGGCAGCAAATTTTTCCTGCATACTGAAATTCCCGTGAGAAAAAATCGCATGGCCAGCTTGGGTCAAAACCTCAACGCTGCCCAGTTGGAGGAGGAGCAAGCTGGCTCTGCCCAGCTTGGGTTGGTCGCCCAGTTTCTCATTTCCACCTTCTGCTTTCCCTCAACTCTTGGTTTACTGGACTTAGTTGGATGAGCTGGAAAATGGGTTGAGAAAATCAATGGCGGTTGCAGGGAGAAGGTGCGGAGTCTGGGCGAATAGTTGGCAGCTGAGTCAAAAGGAATCCCTGGAGGAGACCAGGCCTTCTCTTAGAGCCCGGATAGAAGCTCTGGAAGAACCGGTGTGTCTTCAAGGTTGAAGAGGTAGGGTGATCTGAAGGAGAAACTGGCGGTGGAACTGTTCAAGTTCAAGTGCCAAGTTACAGCTCCTGGCCCTGGAGGCCCATTCCCAGCTCAATCGTGTCCAAGCCTACATGGAGGTTTTCTTCAATTATTAGTTTAAGATACAGCCTCCAATTTTATTGCCCAGGAATTGCTTTAGTGATTTTCGTTTTCGCTTACAGTCACACAATTCGCAACATTATGAGAGGTTTCAAGCTAAGATATCGTGTTTGGTATTTTTAAATTGAATCAATAAATAACTGCTTGAATGGTTGATAGGATAATGATTGGATGCTACAAGCGTAAATTCACGGAAAGGGGCTTTTGCAAGGTTAAGCTGTGCAGAAGTTAGCTACAAAGCTGCAGCGAATTGAAGAGGAACAGGCAAAGATGCTGGAGGCCCGTGCTGTTGCACACAACTAATTTGCAGACAGATTATGACAGGCATAGAGTCTGCCTCCTAGACCGAGGAATAATTCAAATCTTTTCCAAATTCAGAATGGGCCTCTTGGATTTGGACCTTTTGGCCCATTCTGATTCTCTCTCCATCCCTCTCAATGCTACCCCAAGCAAGACCTAACCCATTCAGAGCCTAAACGCCTTGTAGAGCGTCTCGAATCCCAGGTTTCCGCATTGGCTTGCTTTCAGGAGAAGATTGGCCTGGAACTGGGGGTATTGCTGCGTTTTTGCCAGCAATTTGGTTTTCTATTGGGGCTGGAATTGATGATGGATACGAAAGTGTTGTCTATCAATGAAAATGTGAAAAAGTCTCTCTCCATCCCTCTCAATGCTACCCCAAGCAAGACCTAACCCATTCAGAGCCTTAACGGCCAGTTGCCCAGCCACCTACAGGCAGCTCAGCAGCAATCATTGAGCTGGCATGAAATAGTGTCCTCAGTCCAAGATCAAAGCCCTCAACGGCCAGTTGCACTGAGCCAAGTTGTGGATGTTTCATTCCACAAATATACTCGCTTTCGTTTACACCTACATTCGATGGTCGACTGACGAATATCAAAGTAATTGTGAACAAATTCAGATAATTCTAGCAGAAATATTTTAACCAGGGTTTCGGCAACTATCCTGAGAAAATCACTGAATTTTTGATGAGTTGCCAATTTTCACTTGCCCAGGGTCACAAGAGCTAGAAAGCGGAAGAACTTGCATTAGGCAGAGTTCGGCGAGGCAAGCAAAGAGACTTCCCACCCGGCCCTAAACAGGTCAGGAATCGAGGGTGCGGGCCCAGCCTCTGCCTCGAGGACTATAGCAGCTTCAACACCCACCTACAGGCAGCTCAGCAGCAATCCTTGACCTCAAAACTCTCCTCAGCATCACCGTCAGCCAGCTTTTACCCATTTGTGGACAACAGAAGGAGAGGTTCTCTATTGAAGAGCTCAAGCTGCCAGTTTTCATTTGAAATTCAGTCTGGCCAAAAAGCGGACTCTCATTCACTGCAAAGTTCCCTGCCTCTGCTGCGGAGATTAGGACACTGTGGAAACATTTTCAGCTCCAATCTGAATTATCAAGCAGTGTAGTGCCCAAGGTGCCCAGAAAATCTGACCATCTGATGTTTCAGCACAACATTTTATTTTTCAACCAAACCTCATGACTTGATGCAATCAACTCAGATTGGTAGGCAAGCTGGATGAAGAGAACGGCGGCAGGCTGATGATGCATGCTCTTTTGCCCTCGCCATCCTCAACCGCATCTACGAAAGCTACCCGGAGGAGTCCAGAAAGGAGGCCAAATGTTCGGGGAGAATGAGCGACTGCGATAAGAGACCTTCCTCATTCAGGCCAAGCATCAGCTACTAGCTGAGATTGTCGCCGAGTACAAGGCTCAGGGTACACTTTACTACAAAGGCAGTGGCTCTAGAAGAGATATCAATGAAGTTTTGGATGCGCAGACTTTGCCAGCTTGCTGAAACATCATCTGTAGATAAGCGCCTGCTGCTTCATTTCAGTGGTTTTTATTGCGAAGCGAGCAATAGCAACTGTTGAAACTAAAAGCTGATCTAATTTTTGTAGCCGCTCATCTAGTCAAA
This sequence comes from Ptycholaimellus sp. GST1_10, assembly GCA_030248095.1. Classification (NCBI taxonomy): domain Eukaryota; kingdom Metazoa; phylum Nematoda; class Chromadorea; order Chromadorida; family Chromadoridae; genus Ptycholaimellus; species Ptycholaimellus sp. GST1_10. The sequence goes on along the minus strand of JASANA010001643.1, from coordinate 7,753 downwards.
ATAAGGGGGAGTGTTTCAAGAAATGGCCTAGGCCGATTGGTAGAGTAGCTGGGGCGTAAAAACTCCAACGGAGAGCCAGAGTAGAAGACGGAGGCCAGAATCGACGACGTCGCCCAAGGCCTCTCCCAACTGACCTAGCCTCATTCTTTTTGTGCATCCTTACTCTTCATATCCATGTCCGTGGCCTTGTTTTGTTGGGGCACCAAAACTAATTTGTACTTATACAGAGGTATTCTGCACAAATCAGAACAGAGAAATGTACATTATTTCAGTCGCTGAAGCTTTTGATACGATGGCTCCGCAGTCATATTGAGTTGTGCTGAGAGCTTTCTTTCTGCTTGAGATTGCATTGGTTTTCGCAGAATAAAATAGGTTTGAAATATCCGTGAAAAACATGTCCTTTTACACAAAAAACTAAATACCAGGTAGGTACAATTGGAAGCAATTTTTCGCAACCAAAAATCACTTGCTGTAAAGGGCAGGGCAGTCAGAGCACCGGATGCAGTTGGTAGGTGAATTCATCATGAAATAAAGGCAATCCTATTTTTTAGAACCAAGAGTGGATCGTTTCTCGTTTCAGCAACGCAAAGACACTAACTTCAGTCAAGAATTCACAGCATTAGTTTCCAATCGATAACAATCTTTACCCTCCCATCAGGGCATCAACTCCAGCAGTGCTTACACCTACTGTGTACCCCCATCGGTCCTCCATAAATACTACCACCTCCAACCCAGAGAATCAAAACCGAACACTTTAAACTAGCTCCTCGCCAGCATCGCCCTCTTCCTTATTCTCACCTTACCATCTCGACCTTCAACTCCACCGGCAGCGTTCAGCCAGGCTGTGTCGATAGTACAATGCGCTGCAATCCCCAGGATCCATTGCACATCGACACAGACCCAGCAGCCGTTCGCCCTCTGGCTGTTTCTCTCAGTCATGCGGCAGCCCAGCCAACCATTGGCGGTGTCATGACTAGAGTAACACTCAGCTGGCTGGCGATGCTCACATCTTCAGACCCCTTCGCCTGGGGATTCGGGTCAGGGTGTTACCAAAGACTACAGAGCTTGAGCTCTTTGGCACTCCTAGGCCTGAATCCCCGGGCTGAGATTGCGACTGACAGCGTATTCGGAGAAGATTGGCAAGCTAGGCATAAAGACCTCGGTTGGACAGAAATGGCCTAGACCTGGAGTCTGTCACCGGGTGTTTATGCCTAGCTTGCCCTCTTGTGGTTGCTAAATCAATCGACGGATATGGCTTTTCATTTGGTCAGATGGCTGGCGATTCAGCGAATTTTTGGTGCTGTATCACAGCCACCTGGCTAGATGAAAGCTGTGCTATATTTCTGCGCGGATCGCTGCAAGAATGGATCACAGTTTTAGCTCCAAATGAATAGTGATGCAGAGAAATCAACGCGTATCACTATCATTTGCAGCCATAACTGATCATTTGCCCGGCGGTTTCAATGTGCTCTTACTCTTTAATTTATATTTTTATATTTTTAATTTTATTCATCACATTTTGTCAAAAAACACTGCTCAAGGAAATGGAATAAGCAATGATGCAAAATACAATTTGGCATTTGGCCTGTTACCATTTGTTACCATTTGTTACCATCTGGCATCTGTTACCATTTGGCAGGTAGCGTTTTTGTGGAGATATGATAGATAAAAGTTGGAATTGAACACCACAGCACAACAGTTTCAACGTTAAAGTTACAGGTACTTACTTGTTCTCATATAGGGCTTAACTGGTTCGCGAAATCTGCCACTCCCATATTGGGGCTGTGCGAGCGGAGCGTAAGCACAGTCCCCTCTTAGCCAAGGACCAACCCTATTACAGCTTTTGAAAATATGAATCAATGCCATTAATTCCATGGGCATGTTACAGAGCTGTGAGTAGGCTCAATGGACGCAGCACACAGAGAGCTTTAATTAAAAAAAAATTTGCCAAATTTGGTTGAGAATTGGGCAAGTTATGGCCAAAAAACTTTTTAAAAAGTGTCCGTCCGTTATCCGTCCGCCGTGCGCCGTCCGCCGTGCGCCGTCCGCCGTACGTTCTGCTCGGCATGGGGATTGGCAATATCTGGGGCTCCAGTCTCAACGTCACTATAGTATATCGACCCTGGAGGGTGCCATGGTGCCTCCAGAATTTTGATTTTTGGCCTCCTTTATGCCGAAATTGAGGTTGGAAAATCGATTGAACGTAAGGGGGGACCCTTACAAAAAAAATCTAAAATCTTAAATAACTTTTTCTAGGATGCTCGAAAGGAAAAAACAAGCACAGATTCGGAATTCTGGCGTAAAACTACACAAAGCCTGACCAGAAAACATTAAAATTTCGAAAAAAAATTTTTTGACCATTTTTGACCTATTGGGTGCACTGTAATAATCCTAAAAAAGATATGCTGCCCAGTGGCGATGGTTTAAGTTAATTTTGAGTCTAGATATGAAACCGGCTCAAAAAATATATACGATTTGATACCAAACAACCATAGGTGCAAATCTGGTCTTCATGGGCTTCTACCAGGCCATGGTGTACAAGCAGCTCATCATCAACTTCGTCTTGGGGCATTTTACAGGGTTTTTGGCCTCAATAACATCACCATATAGGTAAATTGGGGCGTAGATTACGAATCTTTTGTCCATTTGCTTACAAATTGTCTTCATGGGCTGCTACCAGGCCATGGTGTACAAGCAGCTCATCATCAACTTCGTCTTGGGGCATTTTAAGGGGTTTTTGGCCTCAATAACCACATCATATAGGTAAATTGGGGCGTAGATTACGAATCTTTTGTCCATTTGCTTACACATTGTCTTCATGGGCTTCTACCAGGCCATGGTGTACAAGCAACTCATCATCAACTTCGTCTTGGGGCATTTTAAGGGGTTTTTGGCCTCAATAACAGCACCACATAGGTAAATTGGGGTGTAAATTACGAATCTTTTGTCCATTTGCTTACACATTGTCTTCATGGGCTTCTGCCAGGCCGTGGTGTACAAGCTGCTTATCATCAACTTCATCTTAAGGCATTGTATTGGGCATTAGGCGGTTTATTGGCCTTTGGCTGTTCAAATTGGATGAAATTACTGAAATGGTGAATCTCCGCTTCAGTGTTTTTCTCTCTTAGCTGGTCTCTTTTTAATGCTTGCAATAAAAATAGCTTGGGCATAAAGGTGATGAAATTTATTTGATTCATCTTATCATGAAACTAGCTTGGGCCATAAGGTGATGAAATTAAATCTGACACTCTTATCAGGAAAATATGCTTCCTAAATTTTGAACTTTACTAAAGAGCTAAGAGAGCCCAGAAAATTTTAATCAATGTTCTATTTTAAATTTATGACAGGTTAGAGTAAATCATAAATATTTTATTTGATTTGCACAAAATCTTTGCATTTAAATTTCCCTTATATGAAATTAATGTTGGTAGCAAAAACGAAAACTGGGAACATATTTGAAAATTATTCAAAATATTACTTTTTTATTATAATGCATATTTTTTGCTCAATGTTAACTTATGTTTAGTTTTTATTTATAGCTTTACCCAAACAATAATCCTAGGGTGGCCAAAATTTCCTGGGCTCTCTTAGCTCTTTAGTAAAGTTCAAAATTTAGGAAGCATATTTTCCTGATAAGAGTGTCAGATTTAATTTCATCACCTTATGGCCCAAGCTAGTTTCATGATAAGATGAATCAAATAAATTTCATCACCTTTATGCCCAAGCTATTTTTATTGCAAGCATTAAAAAGAGACCAGCTAAGAGAGAAAAACACTGAAGCGGAGATTCACCATTTCAGTAATATTTTCGATATTACTTATAATGGTACCATTGGCCAGCCGAAGAAAGTAAGGCTCTCTTCTTCGATAATTCGATTGCCTCGAATATAAAGCCAAGGAAATTACCCCACTACTAGTGTAATCTGCTTGTGGGGGATTTGCATTTTGTTTTCGTACTCAGTTTCAAGACTGTTCATGCTCGCTAATCCAAAATGCATATGACAGAGCATTATTGCTCTAGTCGTAGAGTATTTTTCTTGGCTATATATACTCGGGGCAATCACATTTTGGCTGCATTATATAGTGGTACCATTATAATACCACTATAAATGTCGGCAAATAATCTCTCAGAAAACTTTCCTAAATGTATCTGACAATGGAAAGTACAATAGACGGCGGGCGCTTATTTCTAGCAGCAAAATGAGGACAGTGAGGATGAGAATGAGCGCGTAGCTGACAAAGAGCCCACTGAAGTTTGCCAACACCAGCAGCCGCTTCGGTGCAAGGCAGTCTTCACCGCGAGCCCCAACATGGTTGTACTTCCGCCTGCTCATGCATCCAATCATCCTGATAATAGAAGGGAGATGCCTAGATATCGTAGGTGAGCCAGCAGTGAACTGGAGGAAGCGATGAGGTTGCTGAGGCGGCTCTCCAACTGCCCTTCCTCCTTTGCAACGATGAAGGAAGCGCGGACTACAGGAAAGCTGTGATCGGTGATGAAGCGTAGCTGACAGTCTCTTCCAATCTGGCTCTGCACCAACCTTCTCGGCGTGTGCCAGGCCAAGCGACCTATAAAGCGGATGCGGAGCTCGGGGAAAGAGGCCGAAGCAAAGTGACCAGGCGCTGCCGCTCGGATCCGACTGAGGGCCTCCTGCCTGGTCTGGACGGGGATGTAGGGGCTGTGTTGGAGAGGCAGTCGCAATTCAGCCAGAAAGCTGGTGTTGCTATTGCGCAGCATGGACTCCACATGGCCACCAACCTCCACCAAGTAGTCTGCTTTGCAGCTCCGCACCTTTCCTGAGAATGAGAGATTGAGATAGGGTGCTAGAGAAGCGCTCAGCAGAACTGCTAGTTCCTGCACACTGTGGAAAGGTGGGTGCTCGGAGTGGAGGAGGAGGGTTGGTTGGTTGGTGTTCCAGCAACCGCCTCAAAGGGGCGGCAGTCCTGCTTGAGCAGGCAACAGCAGAAGGAATTCGAGGACGTCTTCAGGCCGGTTCTGAAGGATGTCGGGTTGAGGCCTTGGTCCCAGGGTTCTTCGTCTCTCTCTTCTCCAGGCTTGGCATCGTAGTAGGAAGTGCAGGGTGTCCTCGGGCTCGGTCTTGCAGTGGGGGCAGAGAGGTGATTGAGCTCTCCCTAGTCTGGCCTTGGTTTGTTGCAGCCATGAAGCACGGCCCAGGCGCAGCTGGTGGATGGCAACGGCGGAGGGGCGGGCCATGTGGCCAAGGAGGAGGGGTTCTCCGCCAGAGACTCGGTGGACATGCGTAGGGGCAACGGAGCGGGCGTAGTGCAGGCTTGTCTGCTCTTCTAGCCTTTGTTTCAGCGCCGTCTTCTCCTGAGCAGGCCAATCGAAGGCGTCATCCGCGAGGGCAGGCTGGGGGTCTTGTCCTGGAGGTGGCCATGGGGGAGGGCGAGGAGGATGTCCGAATGCTGCTTCCAGCTCCGCGTCGGCTGTACTCCTCCATGATGGGCGGTGTCCTGCTGCTGCTTTGAGGCGTGGCCTTGAAGGTGGGGTCTTGCTGATGGCGCCGAGGGGGTGGTCGTCTGGCCAGCGCTGAAGGGAGTAGAGGGTGTGTGCGGCGTCCTTGTTGGCCAGGAGCTGGAGAGGCTCCAGGCCGGCTTCCCGGACAGTGGCTTCTGCATTCGATCCCCTAGGCACGCCTGTGATTGCCCTTGCTGCGGCTCTCTGGCTTCTTTCCAGCAGCTCTCGATTTGACTCTGCCAAGAATGGGTACCAGGCTGGACTGGAATAGAGGCCTGCTGCTCGGATGAAGGATTTGTACAGAGGGCGTAGGGTAGCTTCTCCTGCTCCCCAAGATGTGCCTGCCAGTGCCCTTAGGATGTTGTTCCGTTTGCTCATCTTTTTAGCTGCATTTTTGGCCTGTCCAGTGAAGCGGAGTTGAGAATCATACTCCACTCCAAGGATTGAGAGTCTGGTTGACCAGCTGACTGGCTGTCCTTGTAGCTGAAGGGCGGGGGGAGGCTTGGCTCTTCCTGGGCCTTGGCTAGGGTCTAGAGTGCAGAGCATCGCCGACGTCTTCTCTGTCGCAATCTTCACCTCGAACTCTTCTGCCCAGAGCTCCAGCGCTCGTAGGGCCCTTCCTGCTTCGTCTCCGATGGTCTCCAGGCTTGACGCAGGGATGAGGAGGGTGACGTCGTCGGCGTAGGCGACGATCTCGGCAGAGGGAGCGGCTGCAGTGATCCTGCTGGGGAGGTCGGATGAGAAGATGTTCCATAGGACGCAGCTCAGAGGGGAGCCCTGGGGGAGGCCAGCCGAGAAGACCCTGGGCCTAGACGTGGCGTTTCCCCAGCAGACTCTTCCCCTTCTGTCTGCCAGCCAGGCTCGGAGCCAGCGCAGCCAGGCTGCCGGCAGGCCTTTCTCTGCCAGTTGTTGGAGCAGTCCTCCACGGAAGACTCGGTCATAGGCCGCAGAAAAGTCTACAGCGATGATGGCGGTGCGTGGGGCCGGTTTAGCACTGTTGAGTCGGTTGAAGGTGGGCTGGGAGATGCTGAGCAGGGCGTCTGTGGTGGACCTCCTCGCAGTGAATCCTGACTGCTGGACTGGAACAGCCCCGACCCTTGTTGCCCAGCTCTGCAGGCGTCTATTCACCAGGGTCTCCAGTGTCTTGCCCAGTACGCTCAGAAGCGCCACTGGTCGGAAGGACTTCACTTCTGTTTCTGGCTTTCCCTTTTTCTGGATAGGGATAATCAATGATGATCTCCAGAGTGCAGGTACTCTAGCCTCCGTCCAGCTTCGATTGAGCACGGCCAACAGAGCTCTCTTCCCCACGTCCGGTAGCTCGTTGAGCATGGCCGGATGGACTCCGTCTTCTCCGACTGCTTTGCCCTTCTTTTTGGCCGCCTCCAGAACTACCTCAAGCTCGCCCTGTTCGAAGGGTTGTGGATCTTCTGCTTCATCTGCCCTCAGGTGCTCTCTGACAGCTGTGTACGCCGCTTTCGACTTCTCCCTCTTCATCTTCAGCCTAGATGTCGCCGCGTAGTGCGCTGCAGCGATGTCTGCCTTGGCCAGGTCGCTGGATGCCTGTCTGCCAGTGGGGGTGACGATGGGGCGGTTGGGAAGGGGCTTCTTGCTTCTGCCGTCCAGGCTGCGCAGCACTCCCCACACCTTTCTGCTCTTCTCCTTTAGGCTTAGACTGGAAACGAAGCTTGTCCACGCTCTTCTTTTCTCCCTTTGGAAGGTCTCTGTTCCTTCCTGACATGCCGCTGAGTGGGCTTCTTGAAGCCAACGATTTCCCGGTCTTCTTCGTAGGCTCGCTCTGGCCTCCCTTATTCTCCTCTGTGCCTGTTCGCAGGCCTCCGACCAGAAAGCCTTTGCTCTCTTCCTTTTTTTGCCGAAGGGGCAGCTCTTCTTCAGCGCTGAGATCATTATTCCTGTGAGATCTTTTGATTTTTTGTCAAGAGACCCAGAGTTTGGGTCAAATGACTGGAGTCTTTGAGAGATTATTTCTCGGTACTTAGGCCAGTTCGCCTTCTTGAGGCAGAATCGTGGCTTGCTGAGAGGGGGTTGTGGTTTGCTAGTGGGAAGGGTGATTAGGAGGGGAAGGTGGTCTGCGCTGATTGTTTGGAGGCAGGAGCATGAGGCGTGTAGGGCGAAGGAGGGACTGACGATGGCCACGTCGGGGGAGGAAGGTGAGCCGTCGGGAGTCGCGAAGGTTGGACAGTCGGGGTCCAAGATGATGCAGCCGCTGTCCTCGCACCAGTCGTCCAGCTCTGCACCCACTGCGTCGAGTTCCATG